>OY740785.1:117100622-117200622 GCA_963514005.1 Raja brachyura
TGTATATTGTTCCTAGTGTGTGTAGGATAGCGTCAGTGTGCGGGGGTTGCTGGTCGGCGCGGACTCGGTGGGCCGAAGGGCCCGTTTCCGCGCTGTATCTCTAAACTGAACTGAGTTACTGCCAGTGACCTGGGCTCGATCCTGATCTCGGGTGCTGGCTGTGTGGAGTTTGCACGTTCTCCCTGTGACCACGTGGGTTTCCTGCGGGTGCTCCGGTCTCCCCCCACATCCCAAAGACGTGCGGGTTTGTAGGCCAATTGACCCTCCGTAAATCATCCCTAGTGTGTAGGGAGTGGATGAGAGGGTGGGATTAGATAGAACTGGTGTGCCAGGGTGATGGATGGTTGGCATGGACTCGATGGGCTGAAGGGCCTCTGTATCTCTCTAAGCTAAGGATCTAAGTCACTGCAAGGACACTGCTAAGTCTCCTGCAGTGAGAGCTGATTCAATGTAGATGACCCCACCATGCTTGTTTAAGAAGACCCTGTCACTCCAGAGGCTGTTGTGTGTTCACCAACCTGCCAATTTGTCAAAACATTGTCCACACACAAATTAATCTGATAAAGTAATAACGTAATGCAAAATGAAAGGCATTCTTCTTCCAAGGTCACAGTCATAGTCATACACCGTGGAAACAGGCCCTTCGGCCCAACTTGCCCATACTGGCCCAACATATCTCATCTTCGCTAGTCCCACCTGCCAATGTTCGGCCCATATCCATTTCGATGACAGTAGACAATAGACAATAGGTGCAGGAGGAGGCCATTTGGCCCTTCAAGCCAGCACCGCCATTCAATGTGATCATGGCTGATCATCCCCAATCAGTACCCCGTTCCTGCCTTCTCCCCATATCCCCTGACCCCGCTATTTTTAAGAGCCCTATCTAGCTCTCTCTTGAAAACATCCAGAGAACCTGCCTCCACCGCCCTCTGAGGCAGAGAATTCCACAGACTCACCACTCTCTGTGAGAAAAAGTGTTTCCTCGTCTCCGTTCTAAATGGCTTACTCCTTATTCTTAAACTGTGTGGCCCCTGGTTCTGGACTTCCCCAACATCGGGAACATGTTTCCTGCCTCTAGCGTGTCCGAACCCTAAATAATCTTATATGGTACAATGAGATCCCCTCTCATCCTTCTAAACTCCAGAGTGTACGAGCCCAGGATGATGGATATGAAATCCACCTTTCACCTGTTAAAATGTCCTTCCAATGATATGATGGTCCCTGCCTCAACTACCTCCTCTGGCAGCTAGTTCCGTATGCCCATCATCTCAGGTTCCTCGAGTCCTGGCAACGTCCTCGTGAATCTTCCCTGCGCCCTTCCCAGCTCTGCATCATCGACCCTGCGGCGGCAGGGTGTACCAAACGTGAATGCAACACGGCAAGCGGGGCCCGCAGTGAATGGGACTGATGCACACGGCACCCAGGTGAACAAAGAACCCTTTTCACCGAGAATCACAAAACCGCTCGGCCTTTCACCGCATCTCTCGTCAGTTGATGCTTTCTGTTGCTCCTTTGTAACAAGTCCGCCTATCCGTGAATCAAGTTCCATTCATGAACAAGGCTGGGCAACGAAGTTACAGGTAAAAAATGGAAATATCAAAGGCAGCGAAAAACAGAGAGTCGGTGGAATTCTCTGCCTCAGAGGGCGGTGGAGGCCGGTTCTCTGGATGCTTTCAAGAGAGAGCTAGATAGGGCTCTTAAAGATAGCGGGGTCATGGGATACAAAATAGAGAGAGTACAGAGGAGATTTACTAGAATGTTGCCTGGGTTCCAGCAACTAAGTTACAGAGAAAGGTTGAACAAGTTAGGTCTTTATTCTTTGGAGCGCAGAAGGTTAAGGGGGGACTTGATTGAGGTCTTTAAAATGATGAAAGGGATAGGCAGAGTTGACGTGGATAAGCTTTTCCCATTGAGGGTAGGGAAGATTCAAAAAAGAGGGCATGACATGAGAATTAAGGGACAGAAGTTTAGGGGGAACATGAGGGGGAACTTCTTTACTCAGAGAGTGGTGGCTGTGTGGAATGATCTTCCTGCAGAAGTGGTGGAGGCAGGATTGATTTTAACATTTAAAAGTAAAGTGGATAGGTATATGGACGGGAAGGGAATGGAGGGGTATGGTCTGAGTGCAGGTAGATGGGACTAGGGGAAAATAAATGGTCGGCATGGACTGGAAGGGCCGAGAAGGCCTGTTTCCGTGCTGTAATTGTTATATGGTTATATGTTTCCGTAACCGGCGTCCGTCTCCGCGCTATTATCCTACGGGATCTTTGGTGCGGAGACGAAAGACGGTTAGGGAAATGGGGCCGAAAATTACCCATGAATCTGCCCATGACCGTACTACGTCTTTCTCGTCGAGTGGTCTATCTTGCTCGCTATAAGATCTTTGGTCGTAGGTACTCGTGGCATCAAGTAGGTCGCGGCGTTTTTCCATGAGTAAAAAAGGTCGTGAATTAAGGGCCCGTCCTACAAGCATGCAACTCTATGCGATTAGCGCGACCTAACGTGGTCGCTTGAGCCGTCCGGCGTCGCGGGGCCGGTCCCACTTCGATCGCCGGAGCCGTGCGGAATTGTGTGGAGTTCGTCCCGACATCGCGCGGGGCTCTGAAAAACTGACCGTGTTCAAACATTCCGCACGGCAACGGCTTGTCGGCTCGCAGACGCCTCGACGCATGACACACCGCCTCGACATCGTGCCTCCGTGACCCTCTCTGTAGGTGCCTCCGTGACCCTCTCTGTAGGTGCCTCCGTAACCCTCTATGTGTGTGGCTCCGTGGCCCTCTGTGTGTGTGCGCCTCTGTTCCCCTCTCTGTGTGTCCCTCTCTGTCCTGGCGAACTTACCTTAAGACTTCGCTCCAAGTTCGCCTCACTTTGCGCCACGTTGCGCCACTCACCCGACCTCCGCGCGGCCCTCGCTGCCAGTTTGGTCGTGCTTGCCGCATGCAGGCGCATGCTGGTGGGAACGGCCCTGTACAGGGGATCACCCGACCTCCGCGCGGCCCCCGCTTCTTGTTTGATCGCGCTCATCGCATGGAGTCGGATGCTTGTAGGACAGGGCCCTTTAGGTCGTGATAGTGGGACAAGCCCTTTAAACATCTCGTCTACTCCACTACGAAATCTCCCCAAGGTATGCCTACTTTGAAGAAGTTCCTCCTCTCTCCGAAGGCAGTTTGAGAACCTCCAATTTCAGGTAGTCCCTGCTTTCTCCCTCCTTTCCCCTCCCCTTCCCAGCTCCCCCACAGCCCACTGTCTCCGCCACTTCCTCTCTTCTTCCTCCACCCCCCCCCCCACATTTGAAGAAGGGTCTCGACCCGAAACATTGCCTATTTCCTTCGCTCCATAGATGCTGCCTCACCCGAGGAGTTCCTCCAGCATTTTTATCTACCTCAGACTATCCTTGATCGGACTTTGAGCTGGCTGAGGAGTGTGTTCAGCTCTGGATAACAACTTCTAATCTTGAGTGTGGACTCGACAAGAAGAAGGAGACTGACTGGATAGCACGTAACACAAAACATTCCTAAACTAAACAAGTCTTTGATTATGTTGAGGAAGGAATTGCAGATACTTGAAGATAGACGCATGGTGCTGGAACAACTCAGCGGGCCAGGCAGCATCTCTGGAGAAAAAGGTTGGGCGATGTTTCGGGTCGGGACCCTTCTCCAGGCTCCTCCCTCTTCCCCTCCCCCCTCATCATCTCCCCCCTCATCCCTCTTCCTGTCCCCTCTCTCCCCCTCCCCCCTCATCATCTCCCCCCCTCATCCCTCTTCCTGTCCCCTCTCTTCCCCTCCCCCCTCATCATCTCCCCCCTCGTCCCTCTTCCTGTCCCCTCTCTTCCCCTCCCCCCTCATCATCTCCCCCCTCATCCCTCTTCCTGTCCCCTCTCTTCCCCTCCCCCCTCATCATCTCCCCCCTCATCCCTCTTCCTGTCCCCTCTCTTCCCCTCCCCCCTCATCATCTCCCCCCTCGTCCCTCTTCCTGTCCCCTCTCTTCCCCTCCCCCCCTCATCATCTCCCCCCTCGTCCCTCTTCCTGTCCCCTCTCTTCCCCTCCCCCCTCATCATCTCCCCCCTCGTCCCTCTTCCTGTCCCCTCTCTTCCCCTCCCCCCTCATCATCTCCCCCCTCCTCCCTCTTCCTGTCCCCTCTCTTCCCCTCCCCCCTCATCATCTCCCCCCTCATCCCTCTTCCTGTCCCCTCTCTTCCCCTCCCCCCTCATCATCTCCCCCCTCGTCCCTCTTCCTGTCCCCTCTCTTCCCCTCCCCCTCATCATCTCCCCCCTCGTCCCTCTTCCTGTCCCCTCTCTTCCCCTCCCCCCTCATCATCTCCCCCCTCATCCCTCTTCCTGTCCCCTCTCTCCCCCTCCCCCTCCCCATCAACCTTTCTTTCCCTCTTCCATTCCCCCACTGCCCCCTCCCCCCTCTTCCCCTCCAACCTCTCTTTCCTTCCCCCAATGCTCCCTCTAACCCTCTCTCCCCTCCCCACTTCCCCCCCTCTCCCTTCCCCTCCCCCTCAGGCATCTATCTCGGGCCCTTCCCTCGGAGGGACTGACTGCTGCATTAAGCTCAGGGTTACACCATGGCCATCCCTCTCGCAGCCACAACTCACATGTGCAATTAATTTGATCCCAGGAGAGATTAATTATTTTTTCTTCGACAGTCCTTGGGATCCAGGATAATTCTACTCAATGTTGGCCTACTTTCGGAAAGGAAAGGACTTGAACACATTATACTTCCAAAGTGAGCTTGGAGATTAACTAGTCGCTTACCGCCAGCAGTCAGTAGCGATTGCAAACCACATTAGATAGACACAAAATGCTGGAGTAAAGGGCCTGTCCCACCAGCATGCAACTCCATGCAATGAGCGCGACCTAACGTGGTCGCTTGAGCCGTCCAGCGTCACGGGGCCGGTCCCACTTCGATCGCTGGAGCCGTGCGGAATTGGGCGGAGTTCGTCCCGACATCGCGCGGGGCTCCGAAAAACTGACCGTGTTCAAAAATTCCGCGCGGCAACGGCTTGTTGGCTCGCAGTCTCCTCGACGCATTACACACCGCCCCGACATCGTGCCTCCGTGACCCTCTCTGTAGGTGCCTCCGTGACCCTCTATGTGTGTGGCTCCGTGGCCCTCTGTGTGTGTGTGCCTCTGTGCCCCTCTCTGTGTGCCCCTCTCTGTCCTGGCGAACTTACCTTAGACTTTGCTCCAAGTTCGCCTCACTTTGCGCCGCGTTGCGCCACTCACCCGACCTCCGCGCGGCCCCAGCTGCCGGTTTGGTCGCGCTTGCCGCATGCAGGCGCATGCTGGTGGGAACGGCCCTGTACAGGGGATCACCCGACCTCCGCGCGGCCCCCCGCTTCTAGTTTGATCGCGTTCATCGCATAGAGTTGCATGCTTGTAGGACAGGGCCCTTTACTCAGCAGGTCAGGCAGCGTCTCTGGAGAAAGGGAATAGGTGAGGTTTCGAGTTGGGATAACTTTCTTCAGACTCAAGTTGAAACCCTTCTTCTGTTTCCCCCCTGCACGCTTTATAAAGCACTTTGCTGGATTCAACTTGTCCTCTAGTCATAGACTCACAGATTCACGATCACGGACTCACAGATTCACAGACACACGGTCATACTGATACAGCACAGAAACAGACCCTTTGGCACAAGTTGATCACACCCGCCAACATGTCCCATCTACACTAGTCCCACCTGCCTGCGTTTGGTCCATATCCCTCCAAACCTGTCCTATCCATGTACCTGTCTAAATGTTTAATAAATATTGCAATAGTCCCAGCCTCAACTACCGCCTCCGGCAGCTCGTTCCATGCACCCACCACCCTCTGTGTGAAAAAAGTTACCCCTCCTATTAGAACTTTCCCTCATCTTAAACCTGTGACCTTTGGTTCACGATTCCCCTACTCTGGGTAAAAGACTGCATTCACCCTATCTATTCCTCCTTACACCTCTATAAGATCACCCCTCATCCGCCTGCACTCATAGAAACATAGAAACATAGAAAATAGGTGCAGGAGTAGGCCATTCGGCCCTTCGAGCCTGCACCGCCATTCAATGTGATCATGGCTGATCATCCAACTCAGTATCCCGTACCTGCCTTCTCTCCATACCCCCTGATCCCTTTAGCCACAAGTGCCACATCTAACGCCCTCTTAAATATAGCCAATGAACTGGCCTCAACTACCTTCTGTGGCAGAGAATTCCAGAGACTCACCACTCTCTGTGTAAAGAATGTTTTCCTCATTTCGGTCCTAAAGGAATTCCCCCTTATCCTTAGACTGTGACCCAAGGAATAGAGTCCCAGCCTGCTCAACCTCTCCCTATACCTCAGACCCTCTAGACCTGGCAACAGCCATGCACCCTTCCCAGTTTAATGCTCCCTGACCCTTCAACTGAATGCCGCTACCAATGAAGCCAAGCCTTCCACACACCATGAGTACAACTCTCCTCGGCATTAAAGGATTGTTTAAGAAAGAACTGCAGATGCTGGAAAAATCAAAGGTAGACAAAAATGCTGGAGAAACTCAGCGGGTGAGGCAGCATCTCTGGAGCGAAGGAGTAGGTGACGTTTCGGGTCGAGACAAAGAAGGGCCTCGACCCGAAATGCCACCTATTTCCTTCGCTCCATGGACGCTGCCTCACCCGCTGAGTTGCCCCAGCGTTTTTGTCTACCTTCAGCATTAAAGAACATACCTTTAGAAAGGAGATGAGGAGGAATTTCTTCAGTCAGAGGGTGGTGAATCTGTGGAATTCATTGCCGCAGACGGCCGTGGAGGTCGTGGAAGTATTTTTAAGGCGAAGATTGACAAGATCCTTGATCAGTGCGGGTGTCAGTGGGTTGTGGGGAGGAGGCAGGAGAATAGTGTTAGGAGGGAAAGATTGAATGGCATAGTAGACACAATGGGCCGAATGGCCTACCTCTGCTCCTATGACTTATGAACTATAGTTTAGTTTAGTTTAAATATGCAGAGTGGAAACAGGCCCTTCGGCCCACCGAGTCTATACAAAAACAGGGATGTAACGCTGAGGATCTATAAGGTGCTGGTCAGGCAGCATTTGGAATATTGTGAGCAATTTTGGGGCCTGTATCTGGGGAAGGATGTGCCGGCTCTGGAGAGGGTCCAGAGGAGGTTTACAAGAACGATCCCAGGAATGAGTGGGTTAACATACGATGAGCGTTTGTCGGCACTGGGCCTGTACTCGCTGGAGTTTAGAAGAATGAGGGTGGGAACCCCATTGAAACCTACAGAATAGTGAAAGGCCTGGATAGAGTGGAGAGGATGTTTCCACTAGTGGGACAGTCTGGGACATGAGGTCATTCCACAGTGGACTTGTGCAGGTGAGTTTATTCTAAGAGGATGGGTTTGGGGTGCAAAAGCTTTTTGCTGTACCTCAGAACCAGTAGTAGGCCCCTCTCGGCCATGATGGACCATGGGTGATGCATCCTAGTTTGCAGGTGATGTGTGGGCGGATGGATGCAAGCCTGGGCGATCGATGTCATATGGAGGACAGACAGGCTGTTGCCCATGCAGCATGTCCCCCCCTCTCCACGTCGCTGATCGATCCAAAGGAACAGCAGGGCCGTTACAGTTTGGCACCAGCGCCGTCGCAGGAGCTGCCAGAGCAAGGTTGTAGACAACGACAAACTGCCTTAGGGGCTCCGACTCCGGATTTTCTTGAGGTTTACTCCTGGAGCCTTTTCCATGACTGGATATGGCCACGAGGCAGTGGAGGTTTTCCCTCTCCTAGATGACGAGCCCCATCTGCCCGAGACTCGTGTGGGCGGGAACGTCCACCATCCCGTGCAGGTCTACAGCACCTGCCCACTGCCCACCTCGGTAAACGTGACATTAAACTAAACTGAAGCTGAACTGAAAACCACTTTCCTGTCTTGCCCCGAAGACGGACACAAAGTGCTGGAGTAACGCGGGCAGCATCTCTGGAGAGAAGGAACGGGTGACGTTTTGGGTTCAGACCTTCCGAAGAAGATGTCTTGACCCGAAGCGTCATCCATTCCTTCTCATCCACTCTGTCCTGCTGAGTTACTCCAGCATTTTGTGCTTGTCTTAGAATCATAGAAAATAGGTGCAGGAGTAGGCCATTCGGCCCTTCGAGCCTGCACCGTCATTCAATGTGATCATGGCTGATCATCCAACTCAGTATCCTGTACCTGCCCTCTCTCCATACCCCCTGATCCCATATAACCATATAACCATATAACAATTACAGCACGGAAACAGGCCTTCTCGGCCCTTCCAGTCCGTGCCGACCATTTATTTTCCCCTAGTCCCATCTACCTGCACTCAGACCATACCCCTCCATTCCCTTTAGCCACAAGAGCCACATCTAACTCCCTCTTAAATATAGCCAACAAACTGGCCTCAACTACTTTCTGTGGCAGAGAACTCCACAGACTCACCACTCTCTGTGTGAAAAATGTTTTCCTCATCTCGGTCCTAAAGGATTTCCCCCTTATCCTTAAACTGTGACCCCCTTGTCCTGGACCTCCCCAACATCGGGAACAATCTTCCTGCATCTAGCCTGTCCAACCCCTTAAGGATTTTGTAAGTTTCTATAAGATCCCCCCTCAATCTTCTAAATTCTAGCGAGTACAAGCCGAGTCTATCCAGTCTTTCTTCATATGAAAGTCCTGCCATCCCAGGAATCAGTCTGGTGAACCTTCTCTGTGCCCCCTCTATGGCAAGAATGTCTTTCCTCAGATTAGGAGACCAAAACTGCAGTTCCTTCCAACACATTCCAATATTGCCCCTTCTCACAATGCAGACTCTCATATATTGCTGTTACACTGACGGCAGTCAATGTAATTTGGCTTTCATTTGTACTGTTTCCTTGGCCAGTTTTCCTGCCAACATTATTTTTTTTTCTAAAGGCCTTGGCTGGAGATGCATTTGGTGCAGTCCCTGTGTGAGAATGGCTCCCTGCGTTAGTGTCAGCAGGCTCAAGGGATTGTGACTAGGGGGGTGAGGTCAGGGGTGGGTTTGAACATGAGGAGCATTAGCTCATTCCCCATCACAATGCTGATTGCTTCACGATAGGGCAGAGCGCCTCAAATACAAGGCAGGGAAACAGCAGACAAGGGAAAGACTCCAAAATGCTGGAGCAACTCAGCGGGACGGGCAGCATCTCTGGAGAGAAGGAATGGGTCGAGACCATCCTTCAGACTGGAAGACCTTCTTCAGACCGATCTGAAGAAGGGTCTCGACCCGTTACTCCCGCTGTTTTGTGCCTGTCTTCGGTTTAAACCAGCATCCGCAGTCAGGGCCGGCCTTAAGGCAGTCCTGGGATGTCGGGACTGTCTTATAGAAACATAGAAACATAGAAATTAGGTGCAGGAGTAGGCCATTCGGCCCTTCGAGCCTGCACCGCCATTCAATATGATCATGGCTGATCATCCAACTCAGTATCCCGTACCTGCCTTCTTTCCATACCCCCGATCCCTTTAGCCACAAGGGCCACATCTAACTCCCTCTTAAATATAGCCAATGAACTGACCTCAACTACCTTCTGTGGCAGAGAATTCCAGAGACTCACCACTCTCTGTGTGAAAAAAAACAAAGACTGCATAGACTCGGTTTATACTCTCTAGAATTTAGGAGATTGAGAGGGGATCTTATAGAAACTTACAAAATTCTTAAGGGGTTGGACAGGCTAGATGCAGGAAGATTGTTCCCGATGTTGGGGAAGTCCAGGACAAGGGGTCACAGCTTAAGGATAAGGGGGAAATCCTTTAGGGCCGAGATGAGAAGGACTTTTTTCACACAGAGAGTGGTGGGTCTCTGGAACTCTCTGCCACAGAGGGTAGTTGAGGCCAGTTCATTGGCTATATTTAAGAGGGAGTTAGATGTGGCCCTTGTGGCTAAGGGGATCAGAGGGTATGGGGAGAAGGCAGGTACGGGATACTGAGTTGGATGATCAGCCATGATCATATTGAATGGCGGTGCAGGCTCGAAGGGCCGAATGGCCTACTCCTGCACCTAATTTCTATGTTTCTAAGCTGATTGGAGCGATTGTTCCTAATTGGGCCCCGCGCCCAAGGGGGCCCCGTGCTGGAGTAATGTACTCGTGGCTCGGGTAGATCTACCCCGGGAGGAGGGGGGGGGGGAGAGAGGGGTGGAGAGAGAGTAGAGCGGTGGAGGGGGGAGAAAGGGGTAGATGGGGAGGGGGGGGGGGTGTGTGAAGGGGAAAGGAGAAGGGCGGTGGAGGCCGGTTCTCTGGATACTTTCAAGAGAGAGCCGGATAGGATAGCGGAGTCAGGGGATATTTATTTTTCCACATTGCTATCACTACGAACCAACGCTAAACTGCATTTCGTTGTACCTATACTTGCATTTGTGCAATGACATTAAAGTTGCATTGAATTGAATATGGGGAGAAGGCAGGAACGGGGTACTGATTGGGGATGATCAGCCATGATCACATTGAATGGCGGTGCTGGCTCAAAGGGCCGAATGGCCTACTCCTGCACCTATTGTCTATTGTCTATTGAAATAACATTGTGGTTAAGCGCTATTAAAGTTGCCTGGGGTAAACGGGATAAAAAAGGTTGGGAACCCCTGGATTAGAGTAAATGGGCTGCAGGTCAGCATGGACTCGGAGGGCTGAAGGGCCTGTTTTCACGTTGTGTCTCTCTCTCTCTCTCTGTGCAACGGCTCACTAACAGAGGACCTCAGTACTGGAGGTTTTGCAGACCGCTGGTCAGTGAGTGATGAGCTGTCTGAGAACGTTTCTCAGGAGACCACGTTGAAAGCATTGCAGTAATCTCAGAGGCTACAGTGAGGTCATATAACAGCTCACGAGCCTGAGGGCAATCGGGATTAACTCGTTCCTCAGAACTGCGCCTCCAATATCATGAGCCCAAGGGCGTTCCGTCGAAAACCTCCAAAACTTTTTGCATTATTGAAAACAAAAAGACTTGCAGATGCTGGAAGAGCCAGGGGCAGCCCGGTGGTGCAGCGGTAGAGTTGCTGCCTCACAGCACCAGAGACCCAGGTCCTATCCCTAGCAATGTTACAATATTTTGAGATTTAAAAAATCAAGTCTGAAATTTATCCCATCAGATAAAGCAAAAAAAAAGTTTAATTTGACACCTAATTCACTTTCATATCTTCAGTATTAAGAAAGTTATGGCCATTTTCATACTCGGAAATTAGCATCTTGTTCCCCATTGCCTTTCAATTGACTTCTCAGAAGCTGTGATCTAGAACAGTTAAAAGCCCATAATTTTCTTAAAAATTAAGAGAACTCAATGAAATTTTCATTTATTATAGATTGAAGCATTCTGAAACAAATATGAAACAATCTTACTTGGATGACCTGAAATTAAAGCATATAATTAGTTAGTTATCTAATTGTAGCTAATTACAAAATTCAATGCGTAGATCTAAACATCTATCCATTTCTTAAGAAAAGGTAAACTTTTTTAAAATTGCCTAAGTGTCCAAATAACATTCACACAATAATCCACAATATAACATAATTTTTCAATCTCATTTTCATGAATTTCTGGGCCAAATGGAATGAATTTAGTGTTTACTGCCTGTAAATTAATGGTCATTTAAATCAACTAGCGAGTGGGTTTTAGTGGAATGCAGTGGATTGGAACGTTGCGGTTTGCTGTGCAGTCGGTATGAAAAATACAGCCGGTTCATACATTTTTTTTAACCCCATTTCGCAACATGAAAATATTATTAAAGCCTCCATAAAAACCAACTTTTAATATAAAAATAAACTGTACCTTTTTTTCTCCTCTACGCAAAATCCTTCCCGTTGTCGGCGCTCACGGCTTTTGAAGGTGATTTTTAAATTACTCTAGATAATAAATAATCTAGCGTAATTTAAAAATACCTTCATGAATGAAATGTCGGAGCGATTTTTCTTCCGCAACGAAATCGCCCGACATTGATCGATTTGCCCAGTCTGAAGAAAAACGGCACTTTAAGCCCGCCCCCCTCTGAAAGGCGCCAAAGTCACGCACACGGGGAGCGGCAGAACTGCAGCGCTGCTCAAGGTAAGTTTTGTAACATATCTACTATCCCGACTAAGGGTGCTGTCTGTACGGAGTTTGCACGTTCTCCCCGTGACCTGCGTGGGTTTTCTCCGAGATCTTCGGTTTCTTCCCCACATTCCAAAGGCGTATAGATTTGTAGGTTAATTGGCTTGGTAAAAATGATTTAAAAAACTGTCCCTATTGTAGGTTTAGTGTTAATCTATGGGAATCGCTGGTCGACGGGGACTCCGTGCCCACCCAAAGGGGCTGTTTCCAGGCAATATGTCTAAATTAAACTAAGTCTAAATCATCTCCTTTAATACACTTTCTAACCCTTAGTGATACAGCGCGGAAACAGGCCGTTCAGCCCACCATGTCCGTGCTGACCCAGTGATCCCCGCACACTAACACTGACCTACACTCCAGAGACAATTAGAATTTCTGCCGTAGGCCATTAACTTACAAACCTGCACGTCTTTGGAGTGAGGGAGGAAACCCGAGCACCCGGAGAAAACCCACGCAGGTCACGGGGGGGGGGGGGGAGAAGGTACAAACTCCGTACAGACAGCACCCGTGGTGAGGATCGAACCCGGGTCTCTGGCGCTGTGAGGCAGCGACTCTACCCGCTGTGCCACCTCGTCCCCCCCTCTTGCAAGATGCTTGTGGCTACCATGGAGGAATCCAAAGCAGAGCAGACCAGACCAGATCGGATCATGGCGCCAATTGCAGCGATGAACCTCTCGTGATGTTGATGTTGTCAAAATGGAGGCCACTCCCTCTTCTCCCCTCTCCCATCGGGCAAGAGGTACAGAAGTGTGAAAACGCACACCTCCAGATTCAGGGACAGTTTCTTCCCAGCTGGTATCAGGCAACTGAACCATCCTACCACAACCAGAGAGCGGTCCTGAACTACTATCTACCTCATTGGTAGATGAGTCCGACTATCTTTGATTGGACGTTGCTAGCTTTATCTTGCACTAGATAACATTATTCCCTTATCATGTATCTATCCACTGTGCATGGCTCGATTGTAATCATGTATTGTCTTTCCGCTGACTGGTTAGCACGCAACTAAAAGCTTTGCACTGTACCTCGGTACACGGGACAATAAACTAATGGGAACTGAAACTGAAACTGTGAAGAATGCAGATTTACGAGGATGTTGCCAGGACTAGAGGGTGAGAGCTACAGGGAGAGGTTGAGCAGGCTGGGTCTCTATTCTATGGAGTGCAGGAGGATGAGGGGAGATCTTATAGAGGTGTACAAAATCATGAAGGGATAGATTAGAAACATAGAAACATGGAAATTAGGTGCAGGAGTAGGCCATTCGGCCCTTCAAGCCTGCGCCGCCATTCAATATGATCATGGCTGATCATCCAACTCAGTATCCTGTACCTGCCTTCTCTCCATACCCTCTGATCCCCTTAGCCACAAGGGCCACATCTAACTCCCTCTTAAATATAGCCAATGAACTGGCCTCAACTACCCTCTGTGGCAGAGAGTTCCAGAGACCCACCACTCTCTGTGTGAAGAAAGTCCTTCTCATCTCGGTCCTAAAGGATTTCCCCCTTATCCTTAAGCTGTGACCCCTTGTCCTGGACCTCTCCAACATCGGGAACATTGGGTAGATGCACAGAGTCTCTTGCCCAGAGTAGGGGGAATCGAGGACCAGAGGACACAGGTTTAAGGTGAGGGGAGAAAGATTTAATAGGAATCTGAGGGGCAACCTTTTCACACAGAGGGTGGTGGGTGCATGGAACGAGCTGCCGGAGGAAGTAGTTGAGGCTGGGACTATCGCAACCTTTAAGACACAGTCAGACAGGTACATGGGTAGGACAGGTTTAGAGGGATATGGACCAAACACTGGCAGGTGGAGCTAGTGTAGATGGGACATGTTGGACGGTGTGGGCAAGTTGGGCTGAATATTCACATTCACAATGATACTGTGTGGGACAGTAGCCTTTGCCTACATAACTTCTTAATTCCCAGATGCAGAATTAGGCCATTCGGCCCATCGTCTACTCCGCCATTTATCCAGTCTATCTCTCCCTCCTGACCCCATTCTCCTGCCTTCTCCCCACAACCCCTGACGCCCGTACTAACGGTAGAGTTGCTGCCTGACAGCGCTTGCAGCGCCGGAGACCCGGGTTCGATCCCGACTACGGGCGCCGTCTGTACGAAGTTTGTACGCTCTCCCCGTGACCGCGTGGGTTTTCTCTGAGATCTTCGGTTTCCTCCCACGCTCCAAAAACCGTGCAGGTCTGTAGGTTAGTTGGTAAATGTAAAAATTGTCCCTAGTGTGTGTGTGTGTGTGTGTGTGTGTTGATAGTATTAATGTGCGGGGATCGCTGGTCGGCGCGGACTTGGTGGGCCGAAGGGCCTGTTTCTGAGCTGTATCACTAATCACGAATCTATCTATTTCATGCTTGTTTCCACGCTGTGGGATTCTATGACTATGACTGTGGTATGTGCATGTTCCCCACAGCAGTATGTAACGTTGTGCAGATGTGGACACTCCTGCTCACACTAATCCCGAGTCTGGCAAAGTGCCTATCCAGCTGTGGGAATCATTGATTCTGCAACTGGTGTTGCCTGGACATGGGCAGCCACAAGCCTGCGACCCCCCTTCCACTGACCCCCATCGACACCTCACGCTGCCTCAGCAAGGCCAGCAGAATGGATGCTCACTAGGGCTGCCAACTGTCCCGTATTAGCCGGGACATCCCGTATATTGGGCTAAATTAGTTTGTCCCGTACGGGATCGCCCTTGTCCCGTATTTGACGGCTACAACTCGGGTCGAGGGGACTGTCGGGTCGGAGCGCCGCGTCCAGCCTCGCCTCACCCCACCCGACGTAGTGCAGCTCGTGGAGTGCAGCAGCAGCAGCACCTCGCCCGTGGCCCCGCCCGTCGGTCGGCTGTCCGACCTTCGTCCCTTCGCTTACCACCGACACCAGCACCACCCCTCCTTCTCACGGCCGATCGTCGGTTCACGAGTTGGACGGGGCGCCGGACTTTGCGCGCAACGTTGCGTGGCCCCTGGGCCAAAACTCGTCAGCTGGCCCGCCGGCTGGGCTTTGCGTGCAGTCCAGCACCCGGGCCCAACTCATCATTCACCCAGACGCGGCAGAGTCGGTCAACGAATTGCCGTCAGGAATTTGTCCCGTATTTTGGCCTTTTGTCCCTTATTTGGGAGTGAGAAAGTTGGCAACCCTAGTGGTCAAGGACCAGGGGTGGAAATCGCTATCAAAACATGAGGGGGGGGGGGGGACACACACACAATTTCTTTGCTGCCCGCGCGAGCACACACACACGCACGCACGAGGCTTTGGAGGCTTCGGCCGTGGGCCCTGTGGACGGTAACATCGGGAACTGACCTGGTTGGTGACCGACCCCAAACTCCAACTACAACAGCTTCGTTCGCCCCGAATCGTGGGGCTTCAATCGGCCCGTTCGCGGGGCCTTTCATCGCCCGGCGTGGCTTAAAACCGGCCGCGGCCAACATGTCCCAGCTACACTAGTCCTACCTGCCCGCATTTGGTCCAATATCCCTCCAAACCTGTCCTATCCATGTACATGTCCAACTGTATCTTAAACGTATTCCCGGCCTCAACTACCTCCTCTGGCAGCTTGTTCCATACACGTTGTTTAGCTGTAAATTGTTTAGCTGGGTCCATGTCATGCCTTGGCCCCAGATCACCTCCTCCATCAGGCTATCGGCAGAGAGCAGAGGCCACCCCGACTGAAGTCCCGTCACCCCTTTACTCCACATGGAAAATAACTCCGAGTATCCATCCAGCCATCTGAGACAAAAGCACACCGGATAGCCACCAAGTGGTCACAGCAGTGGAAGGCAACCTCATCTCTATTACACAGCGACATCTCTTCACCAGTTAAAAGCTGTCCAGGGTCTGAGCTCCCCAGAGGAGCACGGGTGAAGCTCAACAGACTTAGTACTGGAGTTGGGCGTTTCAACGCCAGCGTGTGGAGATGGGGGCTCCCTCCCTCCGTCAGAGCCCAGCCTGTGAATGCGGAGCAGAACAACAGACAGCCAACCGTGTCATCTCTGGGTGCCCACTCTACCACCCACCAAATGGAGCTCCGTCAGGGCCCGGCAGACATTGACGCCAACAGAGATAACAACCTGGCTGCTCAACACCCGGCGCCAGATCTAACTGTTCCTTTGGTTTATTTATGTTTCAATAGACAATAGACAACAGGTGCAGGAGGAGGCCATTCGGCCCTTCGAGCCAGCACCGCCATTCACTGTGATCATGGCTGATCATCCCCAATCAGTACCCCGTTCCTGCCTTCTCCCCATATCCCCTGATTCCACTATTTTTAAGAGCCCTATCCAGCTCTCTCTTGAAAGCATCCAGACAACCGGCCTCCACCGCCCTCTGAGGCAGAGAATTCCACAGACTCACCACTCTCTGTGAGAAAAAGTGTTTCCTCGTCTCTGTTCTAAATGGCTTACTCCTTATTCTTAAACTGTGGCCCCTGGTTCTGGACTCCCCCAACATCGGGAACGCGTTTCCTGCCTCTAGCATGTCCAAGCCCTTAACAATCTGGGTCCGAAGAAGGGTTTTGGCCCGAAACGTCGCCTATCTCCTTCGCTCGATAGATGCTGCTGCACCCGCTGAGTTTCTCCAGCATTTTGTGTACCCTTAACAATCTTATATGTTTCAATGAGATCCTCTCTCATCCTTCTAAACTCCAGAGTGTACAAGCCCAGCCGCTCCATTCTCTCAGCATATGCCAGTCCCGCCATCCCGGGAATTAACCTTGTGAACCTTCGCTGCACTCCCTCAATAGCAAGAATGTCCTTCCTCAAATTAGGGGACCAAAACTGCACACAATACTCCAGGTGTGGTCTCACTAGGGGCCTGTACAACTGCAGGAGGACCTCTTTGCTCCTATATTCGACTCCTCTTGTTATAAAGGCCAACATGCTATTGGCTTTCGATGACATTCGATGTGGCAGAATAGGCCTCACTCTGACAATGGAGGAGGCCCAGAGTTGAAAGGTCAGCGTGGGAATGGGAAGGGGAGTTAAAATGGTTGCCAACTGGGACATCCAGCAGACGAGTGCGAGTCTTTGCTGAAACGGTCTCCAGTGAGGGAGTTTCGTGCTTGCTAGACCATTGGAACGGAATGATATGAAAAGCTAAAGGGCCTGTTGTCCTCCAAGTGTAAACTCTAAACTCCAGAGTGTACAAGCCCAGCTGCTCCAATCTCTCAGCATCTGACAGTCCCGCCATCCCGGGAATGAACCTTGTGAACCTACGCTGCACTCCCTCAATAGCAAGAGCGTCCTTCCTCAAATTATGGGACCAAAACTGCATTTGCAAGAAGAAGGTGTATGTGACAATAAATGAGCTTATGAACTTAAATTGGGTTTCAACAGATGCTTGGACACCAATAAATCCTCTTACAACCAGCATGTCTTCAATGTTAGCAGCAGTTTGCATATCGCCCAATTCTCGTCCCAAAATGTCTGCCGTTCCTTCTCTCTGGAGATGCTGCCTCCCTGCCTGCCTGTCCCGCTGAGTTACTCCAGCATTCTGTGTCTGCCTTCGGTGTAAACAGGTGCAAGTGTGACATGCCGTCAGAGTGAGAGCAAACTTTGTAATTCTTTGGGAATTCCATTCCCGGTGGGGGGAGGGGGGGGGGGGTCGGATCGCATTCCACTCGCAGCTGTCCGTGTCCAGCTGCAGTTCCAGCTTGCTCCTGACACATAGCAGACAGCTGCGTCAGCCTCTGCCCCACAGGAGGCCACAAGTGACAGGAGCAGAGTTAGGCCATTCGGCCCATCAGGCCTACTCCCCCATTCAATCCTGGCCCGTTATTTATGTCTTTATCCCCCCTCATTTCCTCATTCTTTTCCTTTCCTCTCTTTATTTCTCTCCCTGCAGTGACTCGGAGAACAGTTTATCTTCATTGTCACCCTGCTGTGGGAGGGAAGTCACAGTTGCAGAGAAGGTTCGCGAGGGTAGACAAAAGTGCTGGAGAAACTCAGCGGGTGCAGCAGCATCTATGGAGCGAAGGGGAAGAGGCAACGTTTCGGGCCGAAACCCTTCTTCAGACTGAAACGTTGCCTATTTCCTTCGCTCCATAGACGCTGCTGCACCCGCTGAGTTTCTCCAGCACTTTTGTCTACCTTCGATTTTCTAGCATCTGCAGTTCCTTCTTAAACAGGTTTAACCATATAACCATATAACAATCACAGCACAGAAACAGGCCTTCCAGGCCGTGCCGACCATTTATTTTCCCCTAGTCCCATCTACCTGCACTCAGACCATACGCCTCCATTCCCTTCCCGTCCATATACCTATCCACTTTACTTTTAAATGTTAAAATCAATCCTGTCTCCACCACTTCTGCAGGAAGATCATTCCACACAGCCACCACTCTCTGAGTAAAGAAGTTCCCCCTCATGTTACCCCTAAACTTCTGTCCCTTAATTCTCATGTCATGCCCTCTTGTTTGAATCTTCCCTACCCTCAATGGGAAAAGCTTATCCACGTCAACTCTGTGTATCCCTTTCATCATTTTAAAGACCTCAATCAAGTCCCCCCTTAACCTTCTGCGCTCCAAAGAATAAAGACCTAACTTGTTCAACCTTTCTCTGTAACTTAGTTGCTGGAACCCAGGCAACATTCTAGTAAATCTCCTCTGTACTCTCTCTATTTTGTTGACATCCTTCCTATAATTAGGCGACCAAAATTGTACACCATACTCCAGAATTGGTCTCACCAATGCCTTGTACAATTTTAACATTACTTCCCTACTCCTATATTCAATGCTCTGATTTATAAAGGCCAGCACACCAAAAGCTTTCTTTACCACCCTATCTACAAGCGATTCCACCTTCAGGGAACTATGCACAGTTATTCCCAGATCCGTCTGTTCCACAGCATTCCTCAACTCCCTACCAGGTTCACGAGGACGTTGCCAGGACTCGAGGGTCTGAGCTATCGGGAGACGTCCATAAGTCTATGAGCTCATAAGTGATAGGAGCAGAATTAGGCCATTCGGCCCATCAAGTCTATTCCCCCACTCAATCGTGGCTGTTCTATCTCTTCCTCCTAACCCCATTCTCCTGCCTTCTCCCCACCATGTACTAATCAAGAGTCTATCAATCTCTGCCTTAAAAATATCCATTGACGTGGCCTCCACAGCCGTCTGTAGCGATGAATTCCAAGGATTCACCACCCTCTGACTAAAGAAATTCCTCCTCATCTCCTTTCTAAAGGCACATTCTATAATGCTGAAATAGACAAGAAAAAAATGCTGGAGAAACTCAGCGGGTGAGGCAGCATCTATGGAGCGAAGGAATAGGTGACGTTTCGGGTCGAGACCCTTCTTCAGACTGATGTGGGGGTGGGCGGGAAGAAGTAAGGAAGAGGCGGAGACAGTGGGCTGTGGGAGAGCTGGGAAGGGGAGGGGAAAGAGGGAGAACACAGGGACTACCTGAAATTGGAGAAGTCAATGTTCATACCGCTGGGGTGTAAACTGCCCAAGCAAAATATGAGGTGCTGCTCCTCCAATTTGCGGTGGGACTCACTCTGGCCATGGAGGAGGCCCAGGACAGAAAGGTCGGATTGGGAATAGGAGGGGGAGTTGAAGTGCTGAGCCACCGGGAGATCAGGTTGGTTATTGCGAACCGAGCGGAGGTGTTGGGTGAAGCGATCGCCGAGCCTGGGCTTGGTCTCACTGTGGTAGATTGTAGGTGATAGTAGGTTCATGACTGATAGCAGCAGTATTAGGCTATTTGGCCTATTAAACTAATGCGGCACGGTGGCGCAGCGGTAGAGTTACTGCCTTACAGCACTTACAGCGCCGGAGACCCGGGTTCGATCCCGACTACGGGTGCTGTCAGTGCGGAGTTTGCACGTTCTCCCCCATGAGCGCGTGGGATTTCTCCGAGATCTTCGGTTTCCTCCCACACTTCAAAGACGTGCGGTACAGGTTTGTCGGTTAATTGGCTTGGTATAACTGTAAAATTGTCCCTAGTGGGTGCAGAATAGTATTAATGTGCGGGGGGATCGCTGGTCGGCGCGCACTCGGTGGGCCGAAGGGCCTGTTTCCGCCCTGCATCTCGAAACTAAATTAAACTTTAAAAAATCTGTAATATCCACTACAGATCATTCCACACGGACACAGAGAGTGGTAAAATCCTGGAGTAACTCAGCAGGTTAGGCAGCATCTTTTTCTCACAGAGAGTGGTGAGTCTGTGGAATTCTCTGCCTCAGAGGGCGGTGGAGGCCGGTTCTCAGGATACCATATAACCATATAACAAGTACAGCACGGAAACAGGCCTTCTCGGCCCTTCCAGTCCGTGCCGACCATTTATTTTCCCCTAGTCCCATCTACCTGCACTCAGACCATACCCCTCCATTCCCTTCCCGTCCATATACCTATCCAATTTACTTTTAAATGTTAAAATCGATCCTGCCTCCACCACTTCTGGAAGATCATTCCACACAGCCACCACTCTCTGAGTAAAGAAGTTCCCCCTCATGTTACCCCTAAACTTCTGTCCCTTAATTCTCATGTCATGCCCTCTTGTTTGAATCTTTCCTACCCTCAATGGGAAAAGCTTATCCACGTCAACTCTGTCTATCCCTTTCATCATTTTAAAGACCTCAATCAAGTCCCCCCTTAACCTTCTGCGCTCCAAAGAATAAAGACCTAACTTGTTCAACCTTTCTCTGTAACTTAGTTGCTGGAACCCAGGCAACATTCTAGTAAATCTCCTCTGTACTCTCTCTATTTTGTTGACATCCTTCCTATAATTAGGCGACCTAACTTGTTCAAAGGATACTTTCAAGAGACAGCTAGATAGGGCTCTTAAGGATAGTGGAGTGAGGGGAGAAGGCAGGAACGGGGTACTGATTGTGGATGATCAGCCATGATCACAATGAATGGCGGTGCTGGCTCAAAGGGCCGAATCGCCTACTCCTGCTCCTGCTGTCTATTGTCGGGGTGGGAGATTGCAACCTTCACGTGGTCTGCCCTGTTTCGACTAATGCAATCAACTCGACGTGCACAAACGGAAGATCAAATAGAACTAGTTGTCCCACAACATTAGGCCGTGCACGCCACACGGAAGAAGAAGAAGTCTATTGTCTATCTTTGGATAACATGGATAGGCGACCTTTCTGGAGATAACTGTAATCATGTGTTGTCTTTCCGCTGGCTGGTTAGCACATGACAAAAGCTTTTCACTGTACCTGGGCACAGGTGACAATAAACTAGACTGACTGCCCACCTGAGTGGTGCTGATGTAGACCAGGAAGCGAGCAGCTTCGTCCTCCAAGGAGTGTTGTGGACTGGCCCAGGGCTGGAGTTCAATGTGCCAGCGCAGTGACTGTGGAGAGGAAGACAGACTGGTTAGTGAGAGCATCATAACATCATCAGTGATAGGAGCAGAATTAGGCCATTCGGCCCATCAATTCTACTCCGCCATTCAATCATGGCTGATCTATCTCTCCCTCCTAACCCCATTCTCCTGTCTTCTCCCCACAACCCCTGTTTCGCAGAGTGCTGGAGTAACTCAGCGGGTCAGGCAGCATCTGTGGGGAACATGGATAGGTGACGTTTCACAGAGTGCTGGAGTAACTCAGCGGGTCAGGCAGCATCTGTGGGGAACATGGATAGGTGACGTTTCACAGAGTGCTGGAGTAACTCAGCGGGTCAGGCATCATCTGTGGAGAACATGGATAGGAGACGTTTCACAGAGTGCTGGAGTAACTCAGCGGGTCAGGCAGCATCTGTGGAGAACATGGATAGGTGACGTTTCACAGAGTGCTGGAGTAACTCAGCGGGTCAGGCAGCATCTGTGGAGAACATGGATAGGAGACGTTTCACAGAGTGCTGGAGTAACTCAGCGGGTCAGGCAGCATCTGTGGAGAACATGGATAGGCGACGTTTCACAGAGTGCTGGAGTAACTCAGCGGGTCAGGCAGCATCTGTGGAGAACATGGATAGGCGACGTTTCACAGAGTGCTGGAGTAACTCAGCGGGTCAGGCATCATCTGTGGAGAACATGGATAGGTGACGTTTCACAGAGTGCTGGAGTAACTCAGCGGGTCAGGCAGCATCTGTGGAGAACATGGATAGGTGACGTTTCGGGTCAGAACCCTTTTATGTTCTCTATGTTCAACCTGCACAGATGCTGCCTGACCCGCAAAGTATTTAAAACAATTTCTGTTTTGAATGGGAAATTCCATTTTTCCCGAAGATTGACACAATGTGCTGGAGTAACTCTGCGGGTCAGGCAGCATCTCTGGAGAGAAGGAATGGGTGACATTTAGGGGTGAGACAATTCTTCAGACTGGCAAAGGGTCTCAACCCAAAACGTCACCCATTCTCAGTCAGAAGAAGGCTCTCAACTCGAAACGTCACCCATTCCTTTTCTCCGCAGAAGCTGCCTGTTCCGCTGAGTTACTCCAGCATTTTGTGCCTACCTTCGGTTTAAACCAGCATCTGCAGTTCCCTCCTCCACATTTAGTTATTTTACCCATGACGGAAATCATGGGAAAACGAACTAGGCCAAACAATAAGGCCAGAAATATGGGACGAAAGCTTACAACATATACATCACTGTCCGTTAAATGCTAGACATTCTTTAATATAATTTAAAGTATTACATAGATTGCACTATTCAAAAACAAAATTAAATAGAATTTTCCCATGCGATCACCTATTTGTGAAAAATGTCAGCACTCAGAGGCTAACTTAACGCACACATTTGTAAGTTGTATAAAAATCAATCATTTTTGGACGTAAATTTTTAATTTTTAATTTTGGAAGTTGTTAATCCCCAATTGGACCCCGATTCAAAATTAATAATATTAGGAATACTAGAACAAAATCAATTAGAAACATAGAAATTAGGTGCAGGAATCGGCCATTCGGCCCTTCGAGCCTTCACCGCCATTCAATATGATCATGGCTGATCATCCAACTCAGTATCCCGTACCTGCCTTCTCTCCATACCCTCTAATCCCCTTAGCCACAAGGGCCACATCTAACTCCCTCTTAAATATATCCAATGAACTGGCCTCAACTACCCTCTGTGGCAGAGAGTTCCAGAGACCCAACACTCTCTGTGTGAAAAATGTCCTTCTCATCTCGGTCCTAAAGGATTTCCCCCTTATCCTTAAGCTGTGACCCCTTGTCCTGGACCTCCCCAACATCGGGAACAATCTTCCTGCATCTAGCCTGTCCAACCCCTTAAGAATCTTGTAAGTTTCTATAAGATCCCCTCACAATCTTCTAAATTCTAGAGAGTATAAACCGAGTCTATGCAGTCTTTGTTCATAAGACAGTCCTGACATCCCAGGAATCAGTCTGGTGAACCTTCGCTGCACTCCCTCTATGGCAATAATGTCCTTCCTCACATTTACAACAAACCAAAGAACCTTTATCGATTATAGTTTAATAATTGGGAAAAAATTAATATTAAAATTTTGGAAAGGCCCTATAACCCCCACAATTAAAATGTGGACTACGGAAATGTCGGAGACCCTACATTTGGAAAGATTAAGATTTGCCTTAATGGACAAACAAGAATTATTTACTAGAATATGGTCTCCATTCATTGACTATTTGAAGGGGCAAACTGGTTCGGCACGAGAACCCGACTGAAACCCGAATCAAGGAATAGATGAAGAGTTACATTTTATAACCCGCGAACGTATCGCCAATGATGCATCATTAGCTGATTACTCCATTCCCTTTTAATTTTTTTGGTCTCTTTTTTTTCTTTCTCTATTATTTTCCATCTATATAAAAATTTAAAAAAATATATATAGAAGTACAATTATTATACAATTGTTAATACAAACAATATTAATAATGTATGACCACAACAACGCAAATGTACAGTTGTACAGGGTCTTGGTGAGGCCACACCTGGAGTATTGCGTACAGTTTTGGTCTCCAAATCTGAGGAAAGACATTCTTGCCATAGAGGGGGTACAGAGAAGATTCACCAGACTGATTCCTGGGATGTCGGGACTCCCATATGAGGAAAGGCTGGATAGACTCGGCTTGTACTCGCTGGAATTTAGAAGATTGAGGGGGGATCTTTTAGAAACGTACAAAATTCTTAAGGGGTTGGACAGGCTAGATGCTGGAAGATTGTTCCCGATGTTGGGGAAGTCCAGAACAAGGGGTCACAGTCTAAGGATAAGGGGGAATTCCTTTAGGACCGAGATGAGGAAAACATTCTTTACACAGAGAGTGGTGAGTCTCTGGAATTCTCTGCCACAGAAGGTAGTTGAGGCCAGTTCATTGGCTATATTTAAGAGGGCGTTAGATGTGGTCCTTGTGGCTAAAGGGATCAGGGGATATGGAGAGAAGGCAGATACAGGATACTGAGTTGGATGATCAGCCATGATCATATTGAATGGCGGTGCAGGCTCGAAGGGCCGAATGGCCTACTCCTGCACCTATTTTTCTATGTTCTATGTTTCTAAATGTTTTTTTATTACGCATTTACTTCTAATAAAAAAAATTATTAAAAAAAAGAATGTTTTACCCCCCACTGAAATTCTTCACCATGCTCCAGGCTTGTAGTTTGGTAATGTTAACCAACCGTCGCTGGCTTCAACATTATTGAAAGTAGTGTATGTATCAAGCTGGCTTTCCCAGCCAAACCATGCTGTTTGTGCCACTTCCACACATTCATTTCCCCCTCACTTTAATTTGCTACTGGTTTCTGTTTTTCACCACTGCAGTAAGTTGCAAGCCGAACACAATAACAAGTAAACAGATGCACATGTCATCTAACCGCAGTCAGGCATCTGATCTTGTGCATTCAGTGTCAGGAAATGCAATATTAAAAGGTCGCCTGGAGAGGCTAGGGACTGCAGATGCTGGAATCGTGAGTAAAGGGCCTGTCCCACAAGCATGCAACTCCATGCGATGAATGCGATCAAACTAGAAGCGGGGGCCGCGCGGAGGTCGGGTGATCCCCTGTACAGGGCCGTTCCCACCAGCATGCGCCTGCATGCGGCAAGCGCAACCAAACCGGCAGCGAGGGCCGCGCGGAGGTCGGGTGAGTGGCGCAACGCGGCGCAAAGTGAGGCGAACTTGGAGCGAAGTCTAAGGTAAGTTCGCCAGGACAGAGAGGGGCACACAGAGAGGGTCACAGAGGCACACACACAGAGGCCCACGGAGCCACACACATAGAGGGTCACGGAGGCACCTACAGAGAGGTTCACGGAGGCACGATGTCGGGGCGGTGTGTAATGCGTCGAGGCGAGTGCGAGCCGACAAGCCGTTGCCGCGCGGAATTTTTGAACACGGTCAGTTTTTTTGGGGACCCGCGTGCTGTCGGGACGAACTCCGCACAATTCCGCACGGCTCCGGCAATCGAAGTGGGACCGGCCCTGCGACGCCGGACGGCTCAAGTGACCACGTTAGGTCGCGCTCATCGCATAGAGTTGCATGCTGGTGGGCCTGTCCTACTTACGCGACCTTGGCTCGCAGATTACCCGACCTTGTGGTCGCTTGAGGCGTACGGGCACCGTATGGCCGCGCGGGGCCGGTCCCACTTAGAAGCGCAGAGTTGTGCGGAGCTGGTCCCGGCATCGCGCGGGGCTCCGAAAATCTGACAGTGGCCGAAATCTTCGCGCGCCAACGGCCTGTCGCAGCGTCTTGGCGTCGTACGCGGCGTCTTGACAGCGCGTGGCGTTGCGCGATGACGTCACCGCCCGATGCCGTGCGATGCCCAAATTCAGTTGGCCCGCCTCCTGCCCAGCTGATTGGTGAGCAAGACGCAAATGACGTCACGCGCGTTTCTTAGCGCGTACTTCGTGCTTCCGTTTGGTCGCGCCAAACGCACACAATCGCTTGCAAGTGGGACAGGTCCTCAAAGCACAAAGTGCTGGAGGAACTCAGCAGCAGCTGTGGCGGGTGGACTGACCCTGGTAAGTAAGGAAGCAAGTCATTTTTATCTATATAACACTTTTAAATCAAATCTCGTTAAAGCCAAAGTGCGTTACAGAGAAAAAAAATTAGATTACCCAACGTCCATATAAAATATAAAAGAATTAAAAATACACTATAGGATTCAACTTGAACCTCCCCCAACAGCAGAATCTACACTTTCCTCTGGGTGGGAAGGTGCTAAATAGTCCAGTCCTCCTCCTCCTCCTCCTCCACCCGATGTCGGGGCCGGTTTGATCACCTATCCCTGTTCTCCAGGGATGCTCCCTGCTTACAGTAGTGGGGAAGAGAGCTAGAAAAGAGAGATGGGATTGGGACAAAACATAGCAAGTGATAGTCAGATATAGGTATAATGAGTGCTGTCCAATCTAAACCAGTCACTGTATGGTCACACATGGGCAGCGGGGGAGTTGCTGCCTCACAGCGCCAGAGACCCGGGTTCGATCCTGACTACGGGCGCTGTCTGTACGGAGTTTGCACCTTCTCCCCGTGACCTGCGTGGGGTTTTTACCGGTGTCCCCCCCCCCCCCCAACACTCCAAAGACGCGCTGATTTGTAGGGTCTCGACCCGAAACGTCACCCATTCCTTCTCTCCAGAGATGCTGCCCGTCCCGCTGAGTTACTCCAGCATTTCTGTGTCCATCTTCGGTGTAAACCAGCATCTGCAGTGAGTCCGTCGGGTAGTTGGCTTGGTACAAGTGTAAATTGTCCCTAGTGTGTGTGGATAGTGTTGATATCCGGGGATGGCTGGTTGGCACGGACCTGGTGGGCCGAAGGGCCTGTTTCCACGCTGAACCCCTACACTAAACTAAACACTCCCAACAAACATGGAGTCATAGAGTTACACAGCATAGAAACAGGCCCTTCTGCCCAGTTCATCCTTGCTGACCCATATGATTTAGGTGATGTCGCTAAGCCGGCGCGACCTACGTTTGCAGCAGCCTCTGCAGTCCCTCTGTCGTTTTTTAATGTTTGTCCCGTTGAATATATAGCTTGGTGTAGTTTATATATTGTTTTTAGCTGTGTGCATATGTGGGGGGCGTGGGGGGGGGGGGGGGAACTTTAAAATCTCTTCCCTGTACGGGGGACCCGACCTTTTCCCTGTCGGGTCTCCGTTGTCGATGGGGCCTAGCACCGTGGAGCGGCCTCCAACCGGAACGACCTGGGGGCTCCAGTCGCGGAGCCTGCGGACTCACCATCGTGGGGCTGGCCGGCTTTGGAGCGGGGAGAGCTGTGGTGGCGCGCGGCTGCGACCCGACTGTGCAGCTTTGGAGGCTCCGGCCACAGGCCCGGTGGACGGTGCCATCGGGAGCTCACGGGTCCCTGGTGGGAGACCGCTTTTCACAGCTCCCGCAACGGCAACTTCTCCCGCACAAGTTTGCGGGGTTGAAAACGACCCGGATCGGGGCCTTGCATCGCCCGGCGCGGCTTTAACGGCCGCGGGACTTGCCATCGCCCGCCGGGGGCTCCAACATCGGGAGAAGAATGGAAAACAGGGGAGAGACAATGAAACATAGAAACATAGAAATTAGGTGCAGGAGTAGGCCATTCAGCCCTTCGAGCCTGCACCGCCATTCAATATGATCATGGCTGATCATCCAACTCAGTATCCCGTACCTGCCTTCTCTCCATACCCTCTGATCCCCTTAGCCACAAGGGCCACATCTAACTCCCTCTTAAATATAGCCAATGAACTGGCCTCAACTACCCTCTGTGGCAGAGAGTTCCAGAGACCCACCACTCTCTGTGTGAAAAAAGTCCTTCTCATCTCGGTCCTAAAGGATTTCCTCCTTATCCTTAAGCTGTGACCCCTTGTCCTGGACCTCCCCAACATCGGGAACAATCTTCCTGCATCTAGCCTGTCCAACCCCTTAAGAATGTTGTACGTTTCTATAAGATCCCCTCTCAGTCTCCTAAATTCTAGAGAGTATAAACCGAGTCTATGCAGTCTTTGTTCATAAGACGGTCCTGACATCCCAGGAATCAGTCTGGTGAACCTTCTCTGCACTCCCTCTATGGCAATAATGTCCTTCCTTTGCCTTCCATCACAGTGAGGAGGAGATTCACGGTGATGGATGCTTGTGTAAATTGTATTAATTGGGTGTCTTGGCGCTTTTCTTGTCGTATGACTGCAGAAACCAAATTTTGTTTGAACTTCATTTGAGGTTCAAGTGACAATAAACGGTATTGTAATTGTAAATGAGTTTAACAGAACTGTCCTTGATCGATTGAAAGATACAGCGTGTAAACAGACCCTTCGGCCCATCGAGTCCATGCCGACCCATCGATCACCCGTTCACACTAGCTCTATGTTATCCCACTTTCTCATCCACTTCCTACACTTTAGAATGTGGAGATACAGCGCGGAAACGGGTCCCTCGGTCCACCGAGTCCATGGCGATCAGTGACCAGCCCGTACACTAACACAACCCTACACACTGGGGACGAGTTTCAGTTTGCACACCACGCACAGACAGCACACAGAGGTTGGGATGGAAGCCGGCTCTCTGGCGCTGTGAGGCAGCAACTCTGCCGCTGCGCCACCGTGCCGCCATCGAAGAGGAAACCCTCACAAAATGGACAAGAAGCCAACTCGCCAAAACCCGTCTCACCTAGAAATCCGGAAACAGGTTAAAGTCGGAATGTTAGCGGCACGGTGGCGCAGCGGTAGAGTCGCTGCCTCACTGCGCCAGGGACCCGGGTTCCATCCCGACTCCGGGCGCTGTCTGTACGCAGTTTGTACCTTCTCCCCGTGAACCAATGTTCCCAATGTCGGGCGAGTCCGGAACCAGGGGCCACAGTCTTAGAATAAAGGGGAAGTCATTTAAGACCGAGGTGAGAAAAAAAACTTTTTCACCCAGAGAGTTGTGAATTTATGGAATTCCCTGCCACAGAGGGCAGTGGAGGCCAAATCACTGGATGGATTTAAGAGAGAGTTAGATGGAGCTCTAGGGGCTAGTGGAGTCAAGGGATATGGGGGAGGAGGCAGGCACGGGTTATTGATAGGGGACGATCAGCCATGATCACAATGAATGGCGGTGCTGGCTCGAAGGGCCGAATTGCCTCCTCCTGCACCTATTTTCTATGTTTCTATGTTCCCGTGACCTGCGTGGGGTTTCTCCGAGATCTTCGGTTTCCTCCCACACTCCAAAGACGTGCAGGTTTGTAGGTTAATTGGCTTGGTGTACATGTAAATTGTCCCTGGTGTGTGTAGGATAGTGTATGGTGTGCTGGGATCGCTGGTCGGCACCGACTCGCTGGGCCGAAGGGCCTGTATTTCTAAACTAAACTAAACTAAAGTGTAAATGAGAACTGAGGGCGCAAAGCCCACAACAGTCGGGCTCTCGCAGCTTATTGCTAAGTGGATACTGGACTCCCTGCATCTGGTTTGTCAGCAGGTTATATATGATCAGGACACGCTGGCAACCAAAGCCACAAAGCCCTTTACTGTGAATAGGACTGTGTGTACAGTGGAAACATTCAAGGGGGAAATGCATAAACACTAAACATTTGTCAAACTACCACAGATACACCATAGAAAGCCCAGCACTTCAACTCCCCCTCCCATTCCCAATCTGACCTCTCTGTCCTGGGCCTCCTCCATGGCCAGACTGAGGCCCAGTGCAAATTGGAGGAGCTGCACCTCATATTCTACTTCCCCTCTCCTTCCCAGTTCGCCCACAGCCCACTGTCTTCCTTTCTACCGCCCCCCCCACCCCCCCACATCAGTCTCGACCCAAAACGTCGCCCATTCCTTCGCTCCGTAGACGCTGCCTCACCCGCTGAGTTTCTCCAGCATTTTTTGTCGACCTTCGATTTTTTTTCCAGCATCTGCAGTTCTTTCTTAAACAAAATATAAAGCATACTCTTGGGGTTCCATCGCAGCGGCACGGCTCTGCCCAAGGCTGCTAGAACTCTCAGAGGTTTGTAGATGTAGCCCAGTCCATCACACAGGCCACACTCCCCACCCATTGACTCCATCCACATTTCACACTGACTCGGGGGGGGGAAAAGCAGCCGACATCGTCAAAGTGTGTAGGAAGGAACTGCAGATGCTGGTTTAAATCGAAGATAGGCACGAAATGCTGGAGTAGCTCAGCGGGATAGGCAGCATCTATGGAGAGAAGGAATGGGCGACATTTCGGGTCAAGACCCTTCGTCAGGCTGGGCGTTAGGGGAAAGGGAAGTGGGAGATATATTTCAATTAAAAATGTTTCTAATCTACACACTAGGGACAATTTACTGAAGCCAATTGACCTACAAACCTTTAGACAATAGACAATAGACAATAGGTGCAGGAGTAGGCCATTTTGCCCTTCGAGCCAGCACCGCCATTCAATGTGATCATGGCTGATCATCCACAATCAGTATCCCATTCCTGCCTTCTCCCCATATCCCTTGATTCCGTTAGCCCTAAGAGCTAAATCTAACTCTCTCTTGAAGATATCCAGTGAATTGGCCTTCTGTGGGAGAGAATTCCACACATTCACAACTCGGTGTGAATGGATTCTGTCAGGACTCCCAGGAGAGTGTTGCTCTGGTACAAAGATCCTGGCCTCTCTAACACCGCTCTGTTAGCAGAGATAGTCTCCATGAGCTAATGGAATGTTGGCCTTCATAACAAGAGGATTTCCGTATAGGAGTAGAGAGGATCTTCTGCAGTTGTATAGGGCTCTGGTGAGGCCACATCTGGAGTATTGTATACAGTTTTGGTCTCATAGTTAGAGGAAGGACATCCTTGTGATTGAGGCAGTGCAGCGTAGGTTCACCAGATTGATCCCTGGGATGGCAGGACTGTCGTATGAGGAAAGATTGAAAAGACTGGGCTTGTATTCACTGGAGTTTAGAAGGATGAGGGAGGGGGGGATCTTATAGAAACATGTAAAACTATAAAAGGACTGGACAAGCTAGATGCAGGAAAAATGTTCCCAATGTTGGGCGAGTCCAGAACCAGGGGCCACAGTCTTAGAATAAAGGGGAGGCCATTTAAGACTGAGGTGAGAAAAAACATTTTCACCCAGAGAGTTGTGAATTTGTGGAATTCCCTGCCACAGAGGGCAGTGGAGGCCAAATCACTGGATGGATTTAAGAGAGAGTTAGATAGAGCTCTAGGGGCTAGTGGAATCAAGGGATATGGGGAGAAGGCAGGCACGGGTTATTGATAGGGGACGATCAGCCATGATCACAATGAATGGCGGGTGCTGGCTCGAAGGGCCGAATGGCCTCCTCCTGCACCTATTTTCTATGTTTCTATGACTTCCATGAAAGGTCCTAACATTTTTTCCACAATAGGTTCAGTCCTCACTATTTAAGAAGACTCCCAGTCTACAACTTCTACACCAGTCTGAAGAACAGTCTGGGACCCGAAACGTCACCCATTCCTTCTCTCCAGAGATGCTGCCTGTCCCGCTGAGTTACTCCAGCTTTTTGTGTCTACCTTCCCTGTAAACCAGCACCTGCACTTCCTTCCCGCACTGCTGAAAACTGGAACTCTTCAGCAATTTCTGATTGTGGATCTTAGGGCATAGAACACATAACAGTAGGGCACTAGAACAGGCCCTTCGGCCCACAATCCCCGTGCCCAACATGATGCCAAGACCATCACTTATCTTTAGATTAAGCGCGGAAACAGGCCCTTCGGCCCACCGCGTCCGTGCTGACCGGCGATCCCCGCACACTTAAACACTATCCCACACACACACACACACGCACCAGGGACAATTAAACAAATTTACCAAGCCAATTAACCTGGCAGCCTGCTGGGTCTTCAGAGTGTGAGGGGGAGAGCAGAGCACCCGCAGATAAGCCACGCGGTCTCGGGGAGAAGGTAGAACCTGCGTACAGACAGCGCCCATCGACAGGTTGGAAGCCGGGTCTCTGGCGCTGTCGGGCAGTGACTCTACCGCTGCGCCACCGTTGCTGCCCACCGATAGAAACATAGACAATAGGTGCAGGAGGAGGCCATTCAGCCCTTCGGGCCAGCACCGCCATTCATTGTGATCATGGCTGATCGTCCCCTATCAATAACCCGTGCCTGCCTTCTCCCCATATCCCTTGACTCCACTAGCCCCTAGAGCTCCATCTAACTCTCTTAAATCCATCCAGTGATTTGGCCTCCACTGCCCTCTGTGGCAGGGAATTCCACAAATTCACAACTCTCTGGGTGAAAAAGTTTTTTCTCACCTCAGTCTTAAATGACCTCCCCTTTATTTTAAGACTGTGTGGCCTCTGGTTCTGGACTCGCCCACATTGGGAACATTTTTCCTGCATCTAGCCTGTCCAGTCCATTTTATAATTTTATATGTTTCTATAAGATCCTCCCCCCCCTCATCCTTCTAAACTCCAGTCTGAAGAAGGGTCTCGACCCGAAACGTCGCCTATCTCCTTCGCTCCTTAGATGCTGCTGCACCCGCTGAGTTTCTCCAGCTTTTTGTGTAACCCTCCAGTGAATACAAGCCTAGTCTTTTCAATCTTTCCTCATATGACAGTCCCGCCATCCCAGGGATCAATCTCGTGGACCTACGCTGCACTGCCTCAATCACAAGGATGTCTGTCCTTCCTCAAATTAGGAGAGCAAAACTGTACACAATACTCCAGATGTGGTCTCACCAGAGCCCTATACAACTGCAGAAGAACCTCTTTACCCCTATACTGAAATCCTACGCTGCACAGATGCCTCAATTCCCCGCACCACATCATGTCCCTGCCCCACATTATCTTAAAGGCCAATTAAATTCGCATTTCCACCGCGAGTCCAAGCTGCTTTGGAGAAAGTTTGGCTGTTTTAATTTTTGAACAGCGAGGCACACAGTCAGTGCAGGAGGCGCTAGCCCCGTTGTAGAGAGGGAGAGGGAGAGAGGGAGATTGGGAATGGACAGGTTCGGGACGGGATCCCCCACAGATGCCGCCTGAGTTCCTCCAGCACTTTGTCTCTTCATCTGAAGGGTCCAGACCAGACACGTCGCCCCCTCCAGCCCCTCCACACACATGCTTTAATTAAACTGAACACTTTAAACATCCAGGAGCCGCACTGTTACACACGCCGAGGTCAGAGGCTGGAGAAGGGTCTCGACCAGAAACTCGCACCCGTTCCTTCTCTCCACAGATGCTGCTGCCTGTCCCGCTGAGTTACTCCAGCATGTAGTGTCTGTCTGCCGTGTAAACCAGCATCTGCAGTCCCTTCCTACACATGGCATCTGGCTCCTCTGTTCCCCGCAGAACCATCCTCTCCCTCCCCCTACTCTCCCCTTGTCTCCCCTCTCCCCCCTCTCCCCATCTCTCTCTCTCTCTCCCCCCTCTGTCTCCCCCCCTCTCCCCATCTCTCTCCCACCTATCTCTCTCTCTCCCACCTATCTCTCTCTCTCCCTCTCTCTCTCCCCCCTCTCTCTCCCACCCTCTCCCACCCTCTCTCCCCTCTCTCTCTCCCTCTCTCTCCCTCTGTCTCCCACCCTCTCTCCCCTCTCTCTCTCCCCCTCTCCCCATCTCTCTCCTCTCTCTCTCTCCCCCCCCTCTGTCTCCCACCCTCTCCCCCCTATCTCTCTCTCTCCCCCCCTGTCTCTCCCCCTGTCTCTCCCCCTGTCTCTCCCACCCTCTCTCCCCTCTGTCTCTCCCTCTGTCTCTCCCTCTGTCTCTCCCTCTGTCTCTCCCTCTGTCTCCCACCCTCTCTCCCCCTATCTCTCTCTCTCTCTCTCTCCTCTCTCTCTCCTCTCTCTCTCCTCTCTCTCCTCTCTCCTCTCTTCCCCTCTCCCATCTCTCCCCACTCTCTGTGTCTCCCCCTCCTCTCTCTACCCCTCTCGCTCCACATCTCCCCCCAAACTTCCCACTCTCCTCCCCTCTGTCCCACCTCTCCCCATCCCTGTCCCACCTCTCTTTCTCTCTCCCCCCCCCTCTGTCTCCTCTCCCCTGTCTCCCACCCTCTCCCCATCCCTGTCCCACGTCTCTCTCCTCTCCCCCACTCTCCCCTGCCCCGGGCGGGCTCACTCACCCTGTGGTGCCCGTGTTGCAGCGAGGGTTCCCGGCAGCAGCCAGGTCTGTCCCGCTTCGGGCTGCGGGCGGAGGTGTCCGGGACGGCGGGCGGCGGTGGTGGTGGAGGCGGCGGGGAGGGGGGCGAGGGGCGGCGGCGTCCGGGGCTCCAGGAGCCGGCGGTCAGCAGCAGCAGCAGCAGTGCCGCCGCCGCGCACAGGGCGAGGAGCAGCCTCTGCCCCAGACCCTGCCCCAGACCCAGAGCCAGACCCAGCCTCCGACCGGGCATCGCCGGCTCTCTGGACCCGGGACTGCCTCGCCTCCCCTCCCCTTTCCCCTCGCCTCGCCTCCCCTCCCCTTTCCCCTCCCCTCCCCTTTCCCCTCCCCTTTCCCCTCCCCTCTCTACACCCCTCCCCTCTCTCCCCTCACTCCCCTCCCCTCTCTCCCCTCTCTCCCCTCCCCTCTCTCCCCTCCCCTCTCTCTCCTCCTCTCCCCTCTCTCCCCTCCCCTTTCCCTCCCCTCTCTCCACCCCTCCCCTCTCTCTCCTCCTCTCCCCTCTCTCCCCCCTCTCCCCTCCCCTCTCCCCTCTCTCCCCTCCCCTCTCTCCCCTCCCCTCTCTCTCCTCCTCTCCCCTCCCTCCCCTCTCTCCCCTCCCTCCCCTCTCTCCTCCTCTCCCCTCTCTCCCCTCTCTCCCCTCTCTACCCAGCAATGGAGTGAATGACCTGATTCCATGCTGTAAACATTTCTAAGCTAAACATAAAAGCATTATGACTAATGAGTCGGATGGTTTTTTGATCGAGCACCGACTAACCAGAGTCGTACAACACAGAACCACCCTCTCAGTCCAACACGTCCGTGCTGACCAAGATGTCCATCTAGGCAGGTCCCATTTACCCACGTTTGTCCCATATCCCTCTAAACCTCGTGGAAGAAGAAACTGCAGATACTGATTTACACCAGAAGACGGACACAAAATGCTGGAGTAACTCAGCGAGACAGGCAGCATCTCTGGAGAGAAGGAATGGGCGACGTTTCGGGTCGAGACCCTTCTTCAGACTGAGAGTCAGGGGAGAGATAAACGAGAGATATAGAACTAATGAAAGGGGATCTTATCGGAACATATAAGATTATTAAGGGTTTGGACACGCTAGAGGCAGGAAACATGTTCCCGATGTTGGGGGAGTCCAGAACCAGGGGCCACAGTTAAAGAATAAGGAGTAAGCCATTTAGAACGGAGATGAGGAAACACTTTTTCTCACAGAGAGTGGTGAGTCTGTGGAATTCTCTGCCTCAGAGGGCGGTGGAGGCTGGTTCTTTAGATACTTTCAAGAGGGATCGTGATATGGCTCTTAAAGATAGTCAGGGGATATGGGGAGAAGGCAGGAATGGTGTACTGATTGGGGATGATTAGCCATGATCACATGCTGGCTCGAAGGGCTGTGTGGCCCACTCCTGCACCTGTTGTCTATTTTCTATTAGACTAAGTGGGACCCGTTGGGTCCCAGCTTCACACGGGAGGTCTGGTCCCCCAATGCAATATTCCACCTCTCCACCAGGGTGCAAAGTCACCAAACTCAAGTGCACTTTTCAATAAGGCAACACCACTTTTCAATAAGGCAAAAACAGCTTTTGCATTTTCAAACCAAAAAACAGCTTTTGCATTTTCAAAACAAAAAACAACTTTTGCATTTTCAAACCAAAAAACAACTTTTGCATTTTCAAACCAAAAAACAACTTTTGCATTTTCAAACCAAAAAACAACTTATGCATTTTCAAACCAAGAAACAACTTTTACATTTCCAAAACAAAAAACAACCTTTGCATTTTCAAATAAAAAACGTTTGCATTTTCAAACCAAAAAACAACTTTTGCATTTTCAAACCAAAAAACAACTTATGCATTTTCAAACCAAGAAACAACTTTTACATTTCCAAAACAAAAAACAATCTTTGCATTTTCAAATAAAAAACAAAGTTTGCATTTTCAAACCAAAAAGCACTTTTGCATTGTCAAACCAAAAAACAACTTTTGCATTTTTATACCGAAAAACACCTTTCGCATTTTCAAACCAAAACACAACGTTTGCATTTTCAAACCAAAAAACAACGTTTGTGTTTTCAATCCATAAAACACCATTTGCATTTTCAAACCAAAAAGCACTTTTGCATTTTCAAACCAAAAATCAACTTTTGCATTTTCAAACCATAAAACACCATTTGCATTTTCAAACCAAAAAAACACTTTTGCATTTTCAAACTAAAAAACACTTTTGCATTTTCAAATTACAGTTTCAAACCACATTAAGGGCACTGACAGGTCAGTATAACCACTCACAGTTTAGCAGACACGTGTTCAGTGTTATTCACAGCTCACACAGCCCCATCTTGCAAAGAACTGAGGCAGTCCACACTTCCGGGTTTTATAGCCCCTCCCCCTCCCACCAGAAGGGGCGTGGCCTTCATGGCATGATTGACAGGAGAGAGAATGTCAAAAAATGTTAAAACATTAATAACTCTTTTATGGGTTACACAAAAAGCTGGAGAAACTCCGCGGGTGCAGCAGCATCTAAGGAGCGAAGGAGATAGGCGACGTTTCGGGTCGAGACCCTTCTTCAGACTGGTCAGGGATCAGGGAAACGAGAGATGTAAACAGTGATGTGGAGAGATAAAGAACAATGAATGAAAGATATGCATAAAAGTATTGATGATAAAGGAAACAGGCCATTGTAAGCTGTTTGTGGTGTGAAAATGAGACTTGGGTGGGGGAGAGATAGAGAGAGAGGGAATGCCAGGGGCGACTGGGGTGGGGAGGGGGGAATTGGAGAAGGAATGTCAGGGCCCGAGGGCTGAGGGAGAGGTGGGGAGGGGAGGGGGCAGTCTGGGTTAACAGAATTGAGAAAATTCAATGTTTAAGCCCAGAGGATGCAGACTCCCCAAGCGGAATATGCGGTGCTGTTCCTCCAACTTGTGGTGTTGCTCACTCTGGCCGTGGAGGAGGCCCAGGACCGAGAGGTCAGATACCGAATGGGAGGGGGAGTTGAAGTGCTGAGCCACCGGGAGGTCGGGTTGGTTATTGCGGACCGAGCGGAGGTGTTCGGCGAAACGATCGCCCAGCCTCCGCATGGTCTCACCGATATAGATGAGCTGGCATCTGGAGCAACGTGGCCAAAAATCACAGCTGTAAGTGGTAGCGTTTTTTCTAAAATCAATGTGCACTGCAAACAGGAAGTGGTCAAGATCAGAGTTTTAATTATATAGATTGTCAAAATGAATGAAAGATATGCAAAAAAGTACCAATGATAAAGGAAACAAGCTGTAGCTAGGCAAGAATGAAAGCTGATGTGACTTGATGGGGGAGGGATGGACAGAGAGGGAATGCAGGGGTTACTTGAAGTTAGAGAAACCAATATTCATACCTGTGGTTTGTAAGCCTTACCCTCTTCTCCTTCGGCTCCTCCCACTTCCTTCAAGTCCAAGGCGTAGCTATGGCCACACGCATGGGCCCCAGCGATGCCTGCCTCTTGGGAGGGAACGTTGAACAATCCCTGCTCCAGGCGTACACTGGCCCTATCCCCGAACTCTATCTCTGCTACATTGATGACTGCATCGGTGCTGCCTCCTGCACCCATGCAGAACTCTTGGACTTCATCAACTTCACCACCAATTTTGCACCATTCACTTGGACCATCTCCGACACCTCCCTCCCCTTTCTTGATCTCACAGTCTCCATCACAGTAAATAGACTATTGATTGACGGATATTACAAACCCACTGACTCCCACAATTGTCTTGATTACGCTTCTTCCTACCCTGCTTCCTGCAAAGTGCGCCCTAGTGGCATAAACATTGAATTCTCCCAATTCCGTTAGCTCCTCCCCTTCCTAGCACCCCCTCAGCCCTCGGGCTCCTCCTCCTCCTTTTTCCTTTCTTCTCCACGCCCCCCCCCTCCCCCCCACCCACCCTCCATCAGTCTGAAGAAGGGTTTCGGCCCAAAACGTCGCCTATCTCCTTCGCTCCATAGACGCTGCTGCACCCGCTGAGTTTCTCCAGCACTTTTGCCTACCTTCGATTTTCCAGCATCTGCAGTTCCTTCTTGAACGCTCCTGCAAAGACTCTATCCCCTACTCCCAATTCCTCCGTCTACGCCGCATCTGCGCCCATGATCAGGTGTTCCATGCTAGGACATCCGAGATCTCCTCATTCTTCACTCATAGTTGAGGCCCTCACTCATGTCTCCTCGGTACCCCGCAGCTCAGCCCTTGCTCCCCCTAATAGGGACAGAGTCCCCCGAGTCCTTACCTTCCGCCCCATCAGCCGTCGCATACAACACATAATCCTCCGATATTTCAGCCACCTCCAACGCGATCTCAACCACTAGTCATATCTTCCCATCTCTATCTCTTTCCACCTATCGCTATCTTTAAGAGCCCTATCTAGCTCTCCCTTGAAAGCATCCAGAGAACCGGCCTCCACCGCCCTCACAGCCTATTGGCGACGTCGTGGGTCCAATGAAAGTAGGTGCCCACTTGATCAAACCGCAATGACGTGCCTGCCTAGCCTTTCCCAACATCGGAAGGGCGTAGGTGAGTGCAGAAGGCTCCCATCACCACCGAGAGCAAGTTGACAGTTGGCACTTTGGATTTTTAACATCTTGTCCAGTGCATTTGGAAACAGACGCAGCATGTTAGCGCATCAGTTCCAGAGACAAAGTCCACTGTCCGCAATGGGGGTAGAGGTGAATCGGGCTTAAACATTACAAATAGTAAACTTAAACTTATGTGTTTTTGGGAAAATGTAGAGAACCGGTTTTCAAATGAAAATGTATTTCCCATAGCACAGAATTCTCATACGTTGTTGATTACCAGCCAAGCTGCTTCTTTTAATAGCACAATCCGCCATCACAAATATTTGCCAAATGCAACAGAGGCTTTGCTTGTGTGTGTGTAACATGTGCATAAAGGTGTACAGTTATGACATTGCATCAGGAGGTTTAGCGGTGACGTTTACACAGTCGGTACAAAAGTGAACGAGGGGAAGGAATTGACAATCAGATCCATCGAACGGCATCACGGTGGCGCAGCGGTAGAGTTGCTGCCTCACTGCGCCAGAGACCCGGGTCCCGTTCTGGCTACGGGCGCTGTCTGTACGGAGCTTGTACCTTCTCCCCGTGACCTGTGTTCCGTTTTTCTCCGGGTTCTCCGGTTTCCTCCCGCACTCCAAAGGCTGGAGTCTTTGGAGTGCGGGACTCGGTGGGCCGAAGGGCCTTTTCTACCTCTAAAGTCTACAGTCTTGTGGACCCCCTAGAAGAGGTGTCTCTGAAGCCAACACTGGCTGCGTCACAGCAGCTGAGCATGCAGCATCCAACAGCAAACGAGGAACCATTTACAACAGAGAACAGTACAGCACAAGACCAGGCCCTTCGGCCCACAATGTCCGTGCTGAACATAACACCAAGATAACACTCCATGCAGGTTTGTAGGTTAATTGGCTTCTGTAAATTTCTAAATTATCCCTAGTGTGTAGGATAGTGTTAGTGTGTACGGGGTGATCACTGGTTATAGACAACAGACAATAGGTGCAGGAGGAGGCCATTCGGCCCTTTGAGCCAGCACCGCCATTCAATGTGATCATGGCTGATCATCCCCAATCAGTACCCCGTTCCTGCCTTCTCCCCATATCCCCTGACTCCGCTATCTTTAAGAGCCCTATCTAGCTCTCTCATCGCCTCCACCGCCCTCTGAGGCAGAGAATTCCACAGACTCACCACTCTCTGTGAGAAAAAGTGTTTCCCCGTCTCCGTTCTAAATGGCTTGCCCCTTATTCTTAAACTGTGGTCGGTGCGGACTCGGTGGGCCGAAGGGCCTGTTTCTACCTCTAAAGTCTACAGTCTTGTGTACCCCCTAGAAGAGCTGTCTCTGAAGCCAACACTGGCTGCATCACAGCAGCTTAGCATGCAGCATCCAACAGCAAAGGAGGAACCATTTACAACGGAGAACAGTACAGCACAAGAACAGGCCCTTCGGCCCACAATGTCCGTGCTGAACATAACACCAAGATAAACTAATCCCCTCGGCCTGCACGTCATCCACATCTAGACAATAGACAATAGGTGCAGGAGTAGGCCCTTTGGCCCTGCGTATCCATGTGCCTATCCAAAAGCCTCTTAAACACCACTATGGCATCTGCCTCCACCGCCACCCCTGGCAGTGCGTTCCAGGCACCCACAACCCTCTGTAGAAAATAAATCTTGTACTACACAACTCCATAACTCCCTGAAAAAGGCAACATAAGTAGACTTCAGAGTCTACAGGCCCTTCGGCCCACCGAAACCATGGTGACCAGCGATCACCCCGCACACTAACACTATCCTACACACTAGGGACAATCTACAATTTTACTGAAGAGAATTAACCAGTTTTGTTTTGTAAACCAGCACCAGCAGTCACTGTGTTTACTGTTCAACATATTTCCTTCTGACAAAGAGGGAAACGCCGGCTTGCACCAGTTCTCAACGCCCCTAATTTGAGGAAGGACGTTCTTGCTATTGAGGGAGTGCAGCGTAGGTTTACAAGGTTAATTCCCGGGATGGCGGGACTGTCATATGCTGAGAGAATAGAGCGGCTGGGCTTGTACACTCTGGAGTTTAGAAGGATGAGAGGAGATCTTATTGAAACATATAAGATTGTTAAGAGTTACACAAAAGGCTGGAGAAACTCAGCGGGTGCAGCAGCATCTAAGGAGGAAGGAGATAGGTGACGTTTCGGGTCGAGACCCTAAGGGTTTGGTCATGCTGGAGGCAGGAAACATGTTCCCGATGTTGGGGGGAGTCCAGAACCAAGGGCCACACAGTTTAAGAATAAGGGGTAAGCCATTTAGAACGGAGATGAGGAAACACTTTTTCTCACAGAGAGTGGTGAGTGTGCGGAATTCTCTGCCTCAGAGGGCGGTGGAGGCAGGTTCTCTGGATCCTTTCAAGAGAGAGCTAGATAGGGCTCTTAAAGATAGCGGCGTCAGGGGATATGGGGAGAAGGCAGGAACGGGGTACTGATTGGGGATGATCAGCCATGAACACATTGAATGGCGGTGCTGGCTCAAAGGGCCGAACGGCCTACTCCTGCACCTATTGTCTATTGTCTATTGTCAGAGATAGCACCTTCATGGGGAGAAGGTACAAAGTCCGTACAGACAGCGCCTGTAGTCAGGATGGAACCCGGGTCTCTGGCGCTGTGAGGCAGCAACTCTACCGCTGCGCCACCGTCTGCCAAGAACGTTCAATCGCCATGCACACCAAGAATAGAACAATGAAATTCTGAGTCTGACGAAGAGTCGCCACCCAAAACTGGGCCTGTACTCACTGGAGTTTAGAAAAATGAGGGGGGACCTCATTGAAACTTACAGAATAGTGAAAGGCCTGGTCAGAATGGATGTGGAGAGGATGTTTCCACTGGTGGGAGAGTCTGGGACTAGTGATCACAGCCTCAAAATTAATGGAGGTACCTTTAGAAAGGAGATGAGGAGGAATTTCTTTAGACAGAGGGTGGTGAATCCGTGGAATTCATTGCCACAGACGGCTGTGGAGACTGTGGATATTTTTATGGTGGAGATTGACAGATTCTTGATTAGCACGGGTGTCAGGGGTTATGGGGAGAAGGCAGGAGATTGGGGTTAGGAGGGAGAGATAGATCAGCCATGATTGAATGGCGGAGTAGACTTGATGGGCCATCATTCGTTTCATTGAAACTTCTCTACACCAAGTACAGGCTTGGCGATCGTTTCGCTGAACACCTCCACTCAGTTCACCCTTAACCAACCTGATCTCCCGGTGGCTCAGCTCTTCAATCCCCCTCCCATTCCCAATCTGACCTTTCTGTCCAGGGCCTCCTCCATGGTCAGAGTGAGGCCCAGCGCAAATTGGAGGAGCAGCACCTCATATTTCACTTGGGCAGCTCACACCCCAGCGGTATCAACATTGACTTCCCTAACTACAGACAGCACTTGCTTCCCCTCTCTCTCCATCCCCTCCCCCTTCCCAGTTCTCCCACCAGCCTTTCTGTCTCCGACTCCATTCTATCTCTGTCCCGCCCCCTCCCCTGACACCAGTCTGAAGAAGGGTCTCGACCCGAAACGTCGCCCATTCCTTCTCTCCAGAGATGCTGCCTGTCTCGCTGAGTTACTCCAGCATTTTGTGTCTACCTTCGATTTAAACCAGCATCTGCAGTTCTTTCTTCCACACACGAAACATTATGGTATGACTTCTCTTATGTATTCCTTATGATCTTATGAAAACATCATCTGTGCATTCCCCCCGTAGATGCTGCCTGACCCACTGAGTTAATCCAGTTATGTGTGTTTTGTAGTTTAATAGGCCCATTCATAATAACATACAAATAAATATATGATGATCGACACTAAATCAGAGCATTGAATATAGGAGTAGGGAAGTAATGTTAAAATTGTACAAGGCATTGGTGAGACCAATTCTGGAGTATGGTGTACAATTTTGGTCGCCTAATTATAGGAAGGATGTCAACAAAATAGAGAGAGTACAGAGGAGATTTACTAGAATGTTGCCTGGGTTCCAGCAACTAAGTTACAGAGAAAGGTTGAACAAGTTAGGTCTTTATTCTTTGGAGCGCAGAAGGTTAAGGGGGGACTTGAATGAGGTCTTTAAAATGATGAAAGGGATAGACAGAGTTGACGTGGATAAGCTTTTCCCATTGAGGGTAGGAAAGATTCAAACAAGGGGGCATGACATGAGAATTAAGGGACAGAAGTTTAGGGGCAACATGAGGGGGAACTTCTTTACTCAGAGGGTGGTGGCTGTGTGGAATGATCTTCCAGCAGAAGTGGTGGAGGCAGGATCGATTTTAATATTTAAAAGAAGTGGATAGGTATATGGACGGGAAGGGAATGGAGGGGTATGGTCTGAGTGCAGGTAGATGGGACTAGGGGAAAATAAATGGCCGGCACGGACTGGAAGGGCCGAGAGGGCCTGTTTCCGTGCTGTAATGGTTATATGGTTATATGGTTATAATACTATAAATTAATTAATTACATAATAATCAATGGTTTTTAATAAAAATGACCATGTTAACAAATAACTTACTAATTTACTAATAATAACAATCCTCTTAGGCCCCCTTCGGTCGTGGATGACCATGGGTGTCTCCAGGGTGCTATTCCCTATATGGAGGACGCCTGTGCGTGACTTTGTTTAACGTGGGGAGACCGGTGCACAGACGGCCACCCCACGGTCCTTGTCAGATCTGGGTCAGGATCCAGTGGCATGGAGTCCAAGACGACCGGTGACCCTTTTCTGCCGCAGCCTTCATCCGCCTTCCCAGCCGTTGTGACGCTCCACTAAGGTCAGCCATCGTCCTCCGCCTGTTCCACCGTTGAGGTCTTGGTTGGATTGGCTCTTTGTCAGAGACCTCCCCCTCGACCTTACCGCCATGGGTGGCCCTACCAGGAGCATCGCTCCAGACGGCATCGCTCTCAGGGTCTCAGGCCCACACGAGCTTCTCCACCACGACAAGGTGACAATCCACGGGGAAGAATAATGACAATATATTACTAAATAATAATCATTGGCAAATAATAAAATGACCATAAATCATTAAATCAATAAAGGATAATTATTGATAATTAATAATAGCCATCGAATAAATTAATTATTATTGACTCACATAGTATGTCGTGCTAATCAATTAACCCCAAAATACACAAATTAGCTTGCTACATTAGTGCCTCCAAAATTGGTAAACAATCACACATTAAAATCATAAAAAACGATGTAATATTAAATACATAAAATTGTTCTAATTAAATATGAAATATTGAACATGAAATAATTGCAAAGCTGCACCTTGAGGGGCCGAATGGCCTTCTCCTGCACTTATTGTCTATTGTCTACAACTGTAGTGGAGATCAGGGGCAATAGAACTAGGAACCACCGCCCCCTTGGCATAGCCTGAGGTACTGCAGGCCCACTGAGGTGGCCTCTGACTGCATTGCTGGGAATGGTGAGATGCGATAGTGTCTGGTTCGATCGCGGCCTTGTTCACTGACAGGCTAGGCTGAGGCTCTATAAAGCGTTGGTCAGGCCGCATTTGGAATATCGTGAGCAATTTTAGGGCCCATATCTGAGGAAGGATGTGCTGGCATTGGAGAGGGTCCAGAGGAGGTTTACAAGAATGATCCCAGGAATGGGTGGGTTAACCTATGATGAGCGTTTAGAAACATAGAAACATAGAAATTAGGTGCAGGAGTAGGCCATTCGGCCCTTCGAGCCTGCACCGCCATTCAATATGATCATGGCTGATCATCCAACTCAGTATCCCGTACCTGCCTTCTCTCCATACCCTCTGATCCCCTTAGCCACAAGGGCCACATCTAACTCCCTCTTAAGTATAGCCAATGAACTGGCCTCAACTACCCTCTGTGGCAGAGAGTTCCAGAGACCCACCACTCTCTGTGTGAAAACGGCACTGGGCCTGTACTCGCCAGAATTTCGAAGAATGAGGGGGGACCTTATTGAAACGTACCGTATAGTGAAAGTCCCGGATAGAATGGATGTGGAGAGGATGTTTCCACTAGTGGGAGAGTCTAGGACTAGAGGCCACAGCCTCAGAATTAAAGGACGTACTTTTAGAAAGGTGATGAGGAGGAATTTCTTTAGTCGGAGAGTCATAGAGTGATACAGTGTGGAAACAGGCCCTTCGGCCCAACTCGCCCACACAATGTCCCAGCTACACTAGTCCCACTTGACCGCATTTGGTCCATATCCCTCCAAACCTGTCCTATCCATGTACCTGTCTAACTGTTTCTTAAACGATGGGATAGTCCCAGCCTCAACTACCTCCTCTGGCAGCTTGTTCCATACACCCACCACCCTTTGTGTGAAAAAGTTCCTCAGATTCCTATTAAATCATTTCCCCTTCACCTTAAACCTATGTCCTCTGGTCCTCGATTCCCCCTACTCTGGGCAAGAGACTCTGTGCATCTACCCAATCTATTCCTCTCATGATTTTGTACACCTCTATAAGATCTCCCCTCATCCTCCTGCGCTCCATGGAATAGAGACCCAGCCTACTCAACCTCCCCCTATAGCTCACACCCTCTAGTCCTGGCAACATCCTCGTAAATCTTTTCTGAACCCTTTCAAGCTTGACAATATCTTTCCTATAACATGGTGCCCAGAACTGAACACAATATTCTAAATGTGGTCTCACCAACGTCTCATACAACTGCAACATGACCTCCCAACTTCTATACTCAATACTCTGACTGATGAAGGCCAAAATGCCAAATGCCTTTTAGACCAACATATCTACCTGCAACTCGACCTTCAAGGAACCATGCACCTGTACTCCTAGATCCCTCTGCTCTACAACACAACCCAGAGCTCTACCATTCACTGTGTAGGTCCTGCCCTTGTTAGACGTCCCAAAATGCAACATCTCACAGTTTTCTGTATTAAATTCCATCAACCATTCCTCCGCCCACCTGGCCAATCGATCCAGATCCTGCTGCAATCGTTCACAACCATCTTCACTATCTGCAAAACCACCCACTTTTGTATCATCAGCAAACTTGCTAATCTTGCCCTGTGTGGTCTCATCCAGAGGGTGGTGAATCTGTGGAATTCATTGCCACAGAAGGCGGTGGAGGCCTATTCTGTGGATATTTTTAAGGGTTTATGGGGAGAAGGCAGGAGAATGTGGTTAGGAGGGAGAGATAGATCGGCCATGACTGAATGGCGGAGTAGACTAGTTAGGCCGAATGGCCTAAGTCTGCTCCTATCACTTGTGAACTACAGAGAGTGGTGGACACTGCCTGGTCCATCACAGGTACTTGAATTACCTTTATTGTCATTCAGACCTTTCTGTCTGAACGAAATTTCGTGCCTGCAGTCATACATATATTAACAATAACAAAACCACACAATAAACACAAATTTAACATCCACCACAGTGAGTTCACCAAACACCTCCTCACTGTGGTGGAAGGCAAAAGTCTTAGAGTCTCTGTCTTCTTCCCTCCTTGTTCTCCCTCTGCGCTGAGGAGATCCAGGCCTCCGATGCTGCCGTCCACCAGGCCCGCGGCCGAGCCTCCGAAACCGAGCCGCCGCCACCGCCGTCGCCGGAATGCCGGAACACCGCCACAGGGCCCGCATCTGGAACGCTGGAGCACCGCATCCCCGAAAGCCAGGTCGCCGCTGGAGCACCGCATCCCCGAAAGCCAGGTCGCCGCTGGAGCACCGCATCCCCGAAAGCCAGGTCGCCGCTGGAGCACTGTAGCCCCGAAAGCCAGGTCGCCGCTGGAGCACCGTAGCCCCGAAAGCCAGGTCGCCACTGGAGCACCGCATCCCCGAAAGCCAGGTCACCGCTGGAGCACCGCAGCCCCGAAAGCCAGGCCGCCGCTGGAGCACTGCAGCCCCGAAAGCCAGGTCGCCGCTGGAACGTCGCTGGAGCACCGCTGCTGGAAGCTGGAAGGCCGCCAGCTCCGCCATTAGGGCCTCAGCACAGACGGAGACGGAGAGACTAAAACCCCTTTTCTCCCCGCCCCCCCCCCCCCCCCACACACACACACACACACACACACACACACACACACACACACACACACACACACACACACACACACACACACACACACACACACACACACACACACACACACACACACTACATAATAAACCACAAATAATCACTAAAGACAGACACGAAGACAAAATAAAAAACAGACGGACTGCAGGTGAGCCGCAGCTGCCAAGCAGCGCCGCCACTTCCGGTGTCTCTGGTACTGACCTCCCCACCATCGAAGGGATCTACAGGAGTCGCTGCCTCAAAAAGGCAGCCAGCATCATCAGAGACCCACACCACCCTGGCCACGCTCTCATCTCGCTGCCACCATGGGGAAGAAAGTACAGGAGCCTGAAAACTGTGACCTCTAGGTTCAAGAACAGCCTTTTCAGATTTTAGAGATACAGTGCATAAACACACCCTTAGGCCCATCGAGTCCACGCTGACCAACGAACACACCTTACACCAGTTCTGTTCTACACACTAGGGACAATTTTGAAAAAGTAAATTTACCTACAAACCTGTACGTCTTTGGAATGTGAGAGGAATCCGGAGCACCCGGAGAAAACCCACGTGGTCACAGGGAGAACGTACAAAGTCCGTACGGACAGCACCCATGGTCAGGATCGAACCCGAGTCTCTGGCGCTGTGGGGCAGCAACTTAGCAGTGTTCAGTTTAGTTTAGTGATACAGCGCGGAAACAGGCCCTTCGGCCCACCGAGTCCGCACCGACCAGCGATCCCCGCACATTAACACTATCCTACACACAGGAGGAACAATTTACATTTATACCAAGCCCATTAACCTACAAACCCGTACGTCTTTGGAGTGTGGGAGGAAAGCAGAGCACCCGCAGAAAACCCACGCACGTCGCAGGCTCCATACAGACAAACCCATACACGCTCCGTACAGACAGCACCCGTAGTTAGGATCGAACCTGGGTCTCTGGCGCTGTTAGGCAACAATTCTACTGCTGTGCCTCCCTGCTGCCCTATGATTCTTCCCAGCAACTATCAGGCTCTTGTACACTACACAATACTAACCTCAGCACAAGGCATATGGGTCAGGCAGCATCTGTGGAGAACATGGATAGGTGACGTTTCACAGTGTGCTGGAGTGACTCAGCGGGTCAGGCAGCATCTGTGGAGAACATGGATAGGTGACGTTTCACAGAGTGCTGGAGTAACTCAGCGGGTCAGGCAGCATCTGTGGAGAACATGGATAGGTGACGTTTCACAGAGTGCTGGAGTAACTCAGCGGGTCAGGCAGCATCTGTGGGGAACATGGATAGGTGACGTTTCACAGAGTGCTGGAGTAACTCAGCGGGTCAGGCAGCATCTGTGGAGAACATGGATAGGTGACGTTTCACAGAGTGCTGGAGTAACTCAACGGGTCAGGCAGCATCTGTGGAGAACATGGATAGGTGACGTTTCACAGAGTGCTGGAGTAACTCAGTGGGTCAACAGACAATAGACAATAGACAATAAGTTCACGAGTATGCCGTTCGGCCCTTCGAACCAGCACCGCCATTCAATGTGATCATGGGTGATCATCCACAATCAGTACCCTGTTCCTGCCTTCTCCCCATATCGCCTGACTCCTTCTGAACCTTCTGAATTTTGCAGTCGGCAGGGCAATACTCTGCATTTCACCAACTTGGGCAATTTTACATTTACCAAGCCAATTAACCCACATACCTGTATGTCTTTGGAGCGTGGGAGGAAACCGAAGATCTCGGAGAAAACCCACACAGGTCATGGGGAAAACGTACAAACTCCGTACAGACAGCACCCGTAGTCGGGATCGAACCTGGGTCTCTGGCGCTGCATTTTGCTGTAAGGCAGCAACTCTACCGCTGCACCACCGTGACTACCCTCCACTATCATTAAGAGCCCTGTCTACCTCTCTCTTGAAAGCATCCAGAGAACCTGCCTCCACCGCCCCCTGAGGCAGAGAATTCCACAGACTCACCACTCTCTGTGAGAAAAAGTGTTTCCTCGTCTCCGTTCTAAATGGCTTACCCCTTATTCTTAAACTGTGGCCCCTGGTTCTGGACTCCCCCAAAATCGGGAACATGTTTCTCGCCTCTAGCGTGTCCAAACCCTTAATAATCTTATATGTTTCAATAAGATCCCCTCTCATCCTTCTATATTCCAGAGTATACAAGCCCAGCCGCTCCATTCTCCCAGCATATGACAGACCCGCCATCCCGGGAATTAACCTTGTAAACCTACGCTGCACTCCCTCAATAGCAAGAATGTCCTTCCTCAAATTTGGAGATCAAAACTGCACACAATACTCCAGATGTGGTCTCACTAGGGCCCTGAACGACTGCAGAAGGACCTCTTTGCTCCTATATTTGATTCCTCGTGTTATAAAGCCTAGCATGCCATTCACTTTCTTCACTGCCTGCTGTACCTGCATGCTTACTTTCATTGACTGATTTACAAGGACCCCCAGATCCCGTTGTACTTCCCCTTTTCCCAACTTGACGCCATTTAGATAGTAATCTGCCTTCCTGTTTTTGCTACCAAAGTGGATAACCTCACATTTATCCACATTAAACTTCATCTGCCATGCATCTGCCCACTCCCCCAACCTGTCCAAGTCACCCTGCATTCTCATAGCATCCTCCTCACAGTTCACACTGCCACTCAGCTTTGTGTCATCTGCAAATTTGCTAATGTTACTTTGAATCCCTTCATCTAAATCGTTGATGTATATTGTGAATAGCTGCGGTCCCAGCACCGAGCCTTGCGGTACCCCACTAGTCACTGCCTGTCATTCTGAAAGGGACCCGTTAATCCCTACTCATTGTTTCCTGTCTGCCAACCACTTCTCTATCCATGTCAGCTCCCTACCCCCAATACCATGTGCCCTAATTTTGCCCACTAATCTCCTATGTGGGACCTTATCAAAGGCTTACTGAAAGTCCATGTACACTACATCCATTGGCTCTCCCTTGTCCATTTCCTTAGTTACATCTTTAAAAAATTCCAGAAGATTAGTCAAGCATGATTTCCCCTTCGTAAATCCATGCTGACTCGGACCGATCCTGTTGCTGCTATCCAAATGTGCGGCTATCTCATCTTTTATAATTGACTCCGGCATCTTCCCCAACACCGATGTCGGACTAACTGGTTAAATGGCGGAGTAGTCTCAATGAGCTGGATGCCCGAAATCTGCTCCCATAAATTGTGAACCATGCTATCCAATCTGGTCAGATAATATTATGCATCAATACAATGGTGCCAAACCCAGAAGCATAAATTATTAACTGCCTGCTTCTGATGTATAATATATTTTAGCTCTGTTACTGTGAAGCCACAGGTAATTGTGTAGTTCGGGAAAGACTAGCACCCAGGGCTTCTCGCATCACCATAAATGCTTGATGAATCCTTATATCTAGTTTAGTTTAGAGATGCAGCGTGGAAACGGGACCTTCGGCCCACCGTGTCCGCGCCGACCAGCGATCCCCGCACACCAGGGACAATTTACATTCACACCAAGCCAATTAATCTACAAACCCGCACGTCTTTGGAGTGTGGGAGGAGATCGAAGATCTCGGCGGCAAGCACCCGTGGTCAGGATCGAACCTGGGTCTCTGGTGCTGTCAGGCAGCAACTCTGCCGCTGCGCCACATACGGTGTCGCCATAAAAGCCTACGGCACCTGGTATTCCCAGGCGGTCTCCCATCCCAAGTACTAACCAGGCCTGAGCCTGCTTAGCTTCCGAGATCAGACGGGATCGGGCGTGTTCAGGCTAGTATGGCCTGAGTATAGACGTTGGGAGGTCATGTTGCAGTTGTATAAGACGTTGGTGAGGATGCATTTGAGTATTGTGTTCAGTTCTGGGCACCGTGTTATGGGAAAGATGTTGTCAAGCTGGAAAAGGTACAGAGACGATTTACGAGGATGTTGCCGGGACTCGAGGGTGTGAGCTATTGGGAGAAGTTGTGTAGACTGGGATCTCTATTCCTTGGAGCGCAGGAGGATGAGGGGTGATCTTATAACCATATAACCATATAACCATATAACAATTACAGCACGGAAACAGGCCATCTCGGCCCTTCAAGTCCGTGCCGAACAACTTTTTTCCCTTAGTCCCACCTGCCTGCACTCATACCATAACCCTCCATACCCTTCTCATCCATATGCCTATCCAATTTATTTTTAAATGATACCAACGAACCTGCCGCCACCACTTCCACTGGAAGCTCATTCCACACCGCTACCACTCTCTGAATAAAGAAGTTCCCCCTCATGTTACCCCTAAACCTCTGTCCCTTAATTCTAAAGTCATGTCCTCTTGTTTGAATCTTCCCTATTCTCAAAGGGAAAAGCTTGTCCACATCAACTCTGTCTATCCCTCTCATGATTTTAAAGACCTCTATCAAGTCCCCCCTTAACCTTCTGCGCTCCAGAGAATAAAGACCTAACTTATTCAACCTATCTCTGTAATTTAGCTGTTGAAACCCAGGCAACATTCTAGTAAATCTCCTCTGTACCCTCTCTATTTTGTTGACATCCTTCCTATAATTGGGCGACCAAAATTGTACACCATACTCCAGATTTGGTCTCACCAATGCCTTGTACAATTTTAACATTACATCCCAGCTTCTATACTCAATGCTCTGATTTATAAAGGCTAGCATACCAAAAGCTTTCTTTACCACAATCTTATAGAGGCGTACAAAATCATGAGCGGAATAGATCGGGTAGATGCACAGAGTCTCTTGCCCAGAGTAGGGGAATCCAGGACCAGAGGACATGGGTTTAAGTTGAAGGGAAAAGATCTAATAGGAATAACCTTTTTACACAAAGGGTGGTGGGTGTATGGAACAAGCTGCCAGTGGAGGTAGTTGAGGCAGGGACTGTCCCAACGTTTAAGAAACAGTTGGACAGGTACATGGATAGGACGGGTTTGGAGGGATATGGACCAAGCGCAGGCTGGTGGGACTAGTGTAGATGGGACATGTTGGCCGGTGTGGGCAAGTTGGGCCGAAGGGCTTATTTTCACGCTGTAAGACTCTACGACTGGGACTCTGGGGCCACTGGCCATGATGTTCTCTTGTTCACCAGCAGAACTGATGATGCAGAGTCATCTGTGTGATGTTGACACATAAAACAAACCAATATTGTACATCTGGTAATTGTAGATTCAATTTTACGCTCCATCTGTTTCCACTGGGATAATTCACACTAAATTTCACTTGGATCAAATACAAGTTGGAATTAGCTTCAGAGATAATTAAACATTTTATGGGGACCTGAATCCAAACCCAAGTGTCTAGTTTAGTGTAGTGATACAGCTCGGAAACAGGCGTGTCTGTACGGAGTTTGCACGTTCTCCCCGTGACCTGCGTGGGTTTCCCCCGAGATCTCCCACACTTCAAAGACGTACAGGTGTGTAGGTTAAAGAAGGCACTGCAGATGCTGGAGAATCGAGGGTTACACAAAAAGCTGGAGAAACTCAGCGGGTGCAGCAGCATCTAAGGAGCGAAGGAGATAGGCATCCTTCAGACGTCTGTAGAAGGGTCTCGACCCGAAACGTCGCCTATCTCCTTCACTCCTTAGATGCTGCTGCACCCGCTGAGTTTCTCCAGCCTTTTGTGTAACCCAGGTTTGTTGGCTTGGTGTAAATGTAAATTGTCCCTGGTAGGTGTAGGATAGTGTTAATATCCTGTGCTAATATCTAGTGCTAGTATCGCTGGTCGGTGTGGACTCGGTGGGCCGAAGGGCCTTTTCCCGCGCTGTATCTCTAAACTAAGCTAAACTAAACTAAAGTTTGACGTGGATAAGCTTTTCCCATTGAGGGTAGGAAAGATTCAAACAAGAGGGCATGACATGAGAATTAAGGGACAGAAGTTTAGGGGTAACATGAGGGGGAACTTCTTTACTCAGAGAGTGGTGGCTGTGTGGAATGATCTTCCTGCAGAAGTGGTGGAGGCAGGATCGATTTTAACATTTAAAAGTAAAGTGGATAGGTATATGGACGGGAAGGGAATGGAGGGGTATGGTCTGAGTGCATCTCTCCCTCCTAACCCCATTCTCCTGCCTTCTCCCCATATCCCCTGACACCTGTACTAATCAAGAATCTGTCTATTCTTCTTTATAACCATATAACCATATAACAATTACAGCACGGAAACAAGCCTTCTCGGCCCTTCCAGTCCGTGCCGACCATTCATTTTCCCCTAGTCCCATCTACCTGCACTCAGACCATACCCCTCCAACCCGAACCTTTCTCTGTAACTTAGATGATGTTTCTGGTTGAGACCCCTCTTCAGAATGGTGGGGAGTCTGGACTGTGTGATTAGGGTTGCCATCTTTCTCACTCCTACATAAGGGACAAAAGGTAAAAAATACGGGGCAAATTCCCCGACGGCAATTCGTTGACCGACTCGGCCGTGGCTGGGTGAATGATGAGTTGGCCCCGGTGCTGGACTGCACACAAAGCTCAGCCGGCGGTCCAGCTGAGGAGTTTTTGGCGCCGAGCGTCGGACTTTGCGCACGACATCGCCGTGCCCGACCCGTCGCGCGGGCCCGAGCAAAGTCCGGCACCCCATCTGTTCTAAATGGCTTACTCCTTATTCATAAACTGTGTGGCCCCTGGTTCTGGACTCCCCCAACATCGGGAACAAGTTTCCTGCCTCTAGCGTGTCCAAACCCTTAACAATCTTATATGTTTCAATGAGATCCCCTCTCATCCTTCTAAACTCCAGAGTGTACAAGCCCAGCTGCTCCATTCTCTCAGCATATGACAGTCCCGCCATCCCGGGAATTAACCCTGTAAACCTACGCTGCACTCCCTCAATAACAAGAATGTCCTTCCTCAAATTAGGGCTGGACTACATCCACAACTCTGCAATTATGATGACCCGCCAGTATGATGCGCAAGGCTGCTTCATTGCACTCATTACAGGGCCCGCATTGAAGCCACATGTTCAACTGGACCTCATTTGGTGGATGAAAGAACGGCACTGTTCATTGTCACTTGGATGAAAAAATTCCCATCCCACTGTTTAATTAACAAGACTTGGCTCCTAACTCCGTGCTAATGATTACTGCCGATGACAGCGGGGGGGGGGGGGGGCTGGAGAGGGGAGGCGTAGTGGCCTCATGTCTCATTTGGGGCAGCTTTCAGCCCAGCAGCATGAACATTGATTTCTCTAACCATGTAACCCTTCCCTTCCCTCTCTCTGTCCGCCTCTCCCCCACCCTAGTCCTCCTGCTGGTTTCATTGTCCGTATCCCTTTCGTTATCACCTCCTCCACAGCCAACAATGGACCATTGTGGGCTCCACCTTTCCTTGGTCACCGGTGCCGGCTCTGATTTGTCCCGTACCTTTTCATACCTCTAGTGACTCTCAGTCTGGAGATGGGTCCCGACCCAAAACGTCACATCCCATTTCTCCAGAGAAGCTGCCTGACCCGCTGGAGTTACTCCAGCTTTTTGTGTCTATCTTTGGTGTAACCCAACATCTGCAGTTACTTCTCACACAGTATAACCATAGTTTAATTTAGAGATACAGCATGGAAACAGGCCCTTCGGCCCACCAAGTCTGCAACGACCAGCAATGTACACAAGAATTCACAATATAATATGATTTTTAAATCTCATTGTCATGAATTTATAGGCCAAATGGAAGGAATTTAGTGTTTAATTCCCATAAATGAATGGCCATTCATGTACACCAACATTATCCTATGCACTAGGGACAATTTACATTTATACCAAGCCAATTAACCTCCAAACCTGTATGTCTTTGGAGTGTGGGAGGAAACTGAAGATCTCGGAGAAAACCCACGCAGATCACAGGGAGAACGTGCAAACTCCGTACAGACAGCACAGTACAGTTTGACAGTTTGGTTTATTGTCACCTGCAGAGATACAGTGAAAAGCTTTTGTTGCGTGCTATCCAGCAGTCCCGTAGTCGGGATGGAACCCGGGTCTCTGGCGCAGTACGCACGTTAAGGCAGCAACTCTACCGCTGCGCAAACATGCCGCCCTGTTTAAGGCGTCGGTGAGGCCCATTTAGAGTATTGCGTTCAGTTCTGGGCACCATGTTATAGGAAAGATGCAGAGAAGATTACGAGGATGTTGCCAGGATTTGAGGGTGTGAGCGACAGGGAGAGGTTGAGTCGGCTAGGACTCTATAATTGTATAAATGTAAACGTGTCCGTGGTGTTGGTATGTTACAAAACTTACCTTCAGTGGCGCTGCAGTTCTGTCACTGGCCGTGTGCGAGACTTTGGCGCCTTTGAGAGGGGGGTGGGCTTAAATTGTCGTTTTTCTCCAGCCTGTTGAAATCAATCTTTGTCAGGCTGTTTAATTGCTGAAGAAAAATCGCTCCGACTGCCGTTTTATCAAGTTTATTAACAATAGCGCTGGATAATTTAATAGCTGGAGTAAAATTAAAATCGTCTTCTAAAGCCGTCAACACCGACAACGGGACCGATCTCACGTACGGGACAAAGCAAGGTAAGCCGTTTATTTTTACATAGAAACGTGCTTCTTGGGATGTCTTTAATCAAAATGTTACCTTGCGAAAAGGTGATTTAGCCCCCATACGAACCGGCAGTGGTTTTCCTGCCGATATGGAGTGTAATTTCACCACAAATGGAACATTCCAATCGATCGCGTTCCACAAAATCCCACTCGCAAGATGATTTAAATGGCCATTAATTTACAGGAATTAAACACTAAATTCCTTCCATTTGGCCTATAAATTCATGACAATGAGATTTAAAAATTATGTTATATTGTGAATTCTTTTGTGAAAGTTATTTGGACACTTAGGCTATTTAAAAATGTTAACCTTTTCTTAAGAAATGGATAGATGTTTAGATCTAGTAATTGAATTTTGTAATTAGCTACAATTAGGTAACTAACTAATTATATGCTTTAATTTCAGGTCAACCAAGTAAGATTGTTTCATATTTGTTTCAGAATGCTTCAATCTATAATAACTGAAAATTTCATTCAGTTCCCTTAATTTTTAAGAAAGTTATGGGCTTTTGACTGTCCTCGATCACAGCTTTTGTGTTAAGTCAATGGTAAACCAATAGGGAACAAGATGCTAATGTCTGAGTATGAAAATGGTCATAACTTTCTTAATACTGAAGATATGAAAGTGAATGAGGTGTCAAATTAAACTTCTTTTTATGCTTTATCTGATGGGATAAATTGCAGACTTGATTTTTTAAATCTCAAAATGTTGTAACATTGCTACCTAGTGTGTAGGGCAGTGTTAATGTGTGGGGATCGCTGTTTACCGAGGTACAGTGAAAAGCCTTTTACTTGCCTTGCCACAAAGAGTGCTTTGGTACAGTCACCTCAGTACAGGTGACGATAAACTAAACTATTGTACTTGCGTTTTTGCTTGATTGCATCTGCGTATAATTTAGAGATAAGGCGTGGAAATAGGCCCTTCGGCCCACCGGGTCCGTACCGACCAGCAATCCCCACACATTAACACTACCCTACTAGGTGGCACAGCGGTAGAGTTGTTGCTTTACAGCGAATGCAGAGCCGGACACCTGGGTTCGATCCTGACTACGGGTGCTGTCTGTAGGGAGTTTGTACCTTCTCCAAGATCTTCGGTTTCCAAAGTTTTCCAAACTCCAAAGTCGTGCAGGTGTGTAGGTTAATTGGCTTGGTATAAATGTAAAAATTGTCCCTAGTGGCTGTAGGATAGTGTAAATGCGCAATGATCGCTGGCAGGAGCGGACCGGGTGGGCCGAAGGGCCTGTTTCCACTCTGTATGTCTAAACTAAACTGAACTAAACTGAACTCTCGGGGCAATTTGTACAATTTTACCAAAGCCAATTAACCTACAAAACTGCACGTCTTTGGAGTGTGGGAGGAAGCCAAAGATCTCGGAGGAAACTCACGCAGGTCACGGGGAGGACGTACAAACTCCGTACAGACAGCACCCGTAGTCGGGATCGAACCCGGGTCTCTGGCGCTGTGAGGCAGCAACTCTACCGCTGCGCCACCGTGACACCAAGTCTGATTTGATATGGCATGCAAAGCAAAGCTTCCCACTGTACCTCGGTGCGCCTGGCAGTAATAAACCTAAGCCCATGTCCCCGATGTTGGGGGAGTCCAGAACCAGGGGCCACACAGTTTAAGAATAAGGGGTAAGCCATTTAGAACGGAGATGAGGAAACACTTTTTCTCACAGAGAGTGGTGAGTCTGTGGAATTCTCTGCCTCAGAGGGCGGTGGAGGCGGGTTCTCTGGATACTTTCAAGAGAGAGCTAGATAACCATAACCATACAACCATATAACAATTACAGCACGGAAACAGGCCTTCTCGGCCCTTCCAGTCCGTGCCGACCATTTATTTTCCCCTAGTCCCATCTACCTGCACTCAGACCATACCCCTCCATTCCCTTCCCGTCCATATACCTATCCACTTTACTTTTAAATGTTAAAATCGATCCTGCCTCCACCACTTCTGTTGGAAGATCATTCCACACAGCAACCACTCTCAGTAAAGAAGTTCCCCCTCATGTTACCCCTAAACTTCTGTCCCTTAATTCTCATGTCATGCCCTCTTGTTTGAATCTTCCCTACCCTCAATGGGAAAAGCTTATCCTGTCTAGCTCTTTCATCATTTTAAAGACCTCAATCAAGTCCCCCCTTAACCTTCTGCGCTCCAAAGAATAAAGACCTAACTTGTTCAACCCTTCTCTGTAACTTAGTTGCTGGAACCCAGGCAACATTCTAGTAAATCTCCTCTGTACTCTCTCTATTTTGTTGACAGGGCTCTTAAAGATAGCGGAGTCAGGGGATATGGGGAGAAGGCAGGAACGGGGTACTGATTGGGAATGATCAGCCATGATCACATTGAATGACAGTGCTGGCTCGAAGGGCCGAATGGCCTGCTCCTGCACCCATTGTCTATTGTCTATTGACTTGACCAGTTTACATTGCATACGCATGCAACAAGCTTTTATGTTGAAATGAGAAGCCCTTGGTGCTCGTCTCTCCCTAACTACACAATTATCTGTGGCTTCACAGTAAACGAGCTACGATGTATTATACATCAGAAGCAGGCAATGAATAATTTGTAGGGACCACAGATGCTGGTTTACACCAAAGATGGACACAAAAAGCTGGAGTAAACGGGACGGGCAGCATCTCAGAGAAGGAATGGGTGGCATTTTGGGGTCGGAACCTGGAATGGATCTGAAGAAAGGTCTCGACCCAAAGCGTCACCTATTCCTTTTCTCTCCAGAGATGCTGCCCGTCCCGCTGAGTCACTCCAGCTCAGTGTGCCCATCAATAAATAATTTGTGCCTTTGGAGAGAACAGACTTTGCCAATTTTCATCCTCCAGCTGCCTAAACTAATGGAAAATAAGGCAATATAATGCTGCTTGCTTATGCACCAGAGATAGACACAAAATGCTGGAGTAACTCAGCGGGACAGGCAGCATCTCTGGAGAGAAGGAAAAACAGCTTGCTACATGTGTAAGTGCTGTAAACTTATTTTTCTGGTCAAGAGTGTTTAGGGTTATAATGGTCATGTGTGCCGAGTTAGTGAAAAGCTTTTCCTTCTCTCCAGAGATGCCGCCTGTCCCGCTGAGTTACTCCAGCATTTTGTGTCTATTTTTGGTGTAAACCAGCATCTGCAGTTCCTTCGTACACCTTTTCACACCAGGTTCATTTGCACGAGTTCTCAGTCGGAGTCATTTACTGTATTGCCCCCCCACACACGTTCTCCTTGTAGGTTACCTGCCATCACTGAGGGTCTGACATGGACAACACCCGCTGCCGCACTGGTGATTAAGGCAAGGCAGCGCCTTTACCACCTCAGGCAGCTGAGGGAATTCAGAGTCTCTCTGAGGATCCTTCAATCCTTCAACTCTGGGGCTGTAGAAAGCATCCTGGCCGGAAACATCTCCATCTGGTTTGGCAACAGCTCTGCCCAGGACAGGAAGGCTCTGCAGAGAGTAGTGCGTTCGGCCGAACACACCAAGGGTACTGCACTCCCACCCCTGCAGGAACTATACACCAGGAGGTGCAGATCCAGAGCCAGCAACATTATGGGGGACCCCTACCACCCCAGCAACGGACTGTTCCAGCTGCTACTGGTCAGGCAAGCGTCTCCACTGTCACGCTGCGAAAACAGAGAGGATGAGAAGGATTTTCTCCCCACAGACCATCGGGACTGTAAACTCTGATCTCACCGGGGACTCATTTACTGTTGTGTTGTGTCTTTTTTCAATTGTTGGGCTTTTTCTAACGTGTAAATACTGATTTTACTTCGGAGTCACGTGAGTGATTCCGTGAAGAAGCCCCGCCAGTCCGCATGCGTATCATTTACGTTGTTCGCATGGCGACGCACCGGACCGGCAGGCACGTCACTCCTGCCAGCGGTAAGTTTAAACCTGCAGGTAAGTCCTATTTTTTATCCAGCTTGTGTTTTTTTCTTGCAGGAATTTCTTTTATAAGAGGATTCCTGCTGGATATGTCGGGGCAAAGTACGGACGGGCCGCGAGAAACCGGTTATGGGTTATCTTGGAGGACATGGTGTCACGCTGTATCGGAGGTATAGCTGATGAGCATACCACGAGGCAGGGGCCTGCAGCAGCACCGGTTCAGGGCTGCCTACGAATCACCCTCTCTGTGGAGGGGAGTGCGAGTGGTCAGGGGGTAACTGACTTCAAATTCTAAAATATGTCCGGGGAACGTACTGGAGCACTTGCGTATGGATTCAAGGGAGTCCACGCAAACGAAGGTGGCAGGATACCCGGAAGGGGCCAGAGTTCCCCTCTTGCTGTAAGCGCCGGGAATGAACAGCGCTATCAGGGGTGACGTTAATGACCAGCCGCCGAATCCTCTCTTCAGGTAAGACCTATTCAACAGGTAAAACCCGGATGAGGAAGCAAAAGCTGTCGGACCAATCAACGTATAACGACGAGCAGAGCTTCATCGTTGCGGCAACAACACCTCCATTGGCAGTAAGCGGCTCACTGAAGCTGGTGGCAGCATGAAAGCTGGGCAGAGGTCTTCAAGCCGAGGCCCAAGTCTGTCTCAGGAAAAATATGGGACCATCTACAAGTTGGTAATATTTACACTTGTTTTTTGTACAAATTATAATGATAACATGTGTTTAGTTTATGTGTTGTATGAAAGTGGAATTCCCTTTGTAAGGATGGAAGGGGCCCTAGTGGCCTTACCACACACAAATGGTTGTGGCATCTAACCATGTAAAACTGCACAATACTAGGGTCCCAAGCACGGAATTGCGGCCAGAATTGTCTTTTCGAGGCAGGCTCAGAGTTATGGCCAGAGTTGTCTTTCGAGGCAGGCTCAGTAATATGGCCAGGATTTGTTTTCCAGACAAGCTCGGAAATCGGGCCGGAGTTGTTGCCAGAGCAGGTACGGAATTGGCGTGGCCTGCTCATTGTGAAAGATGCAGAATGTCGTTTAACTCGCACGTGCAGTGTAAAATTGTCCGAATAGGAAACTTCGCATCTGATTTCCATAGGATGTTCCCATTTACGGGGATCACCGGAGACATTTGAATTTATCTGGATAGGGCAATGATAAAAAAAACATTGCAAAATGGGTTAACTTCAGTTCCAAGGTTATTTACCAAATTAATAAACCGATGCTTGAACTGGTCAGAGCTCAAAAACATTTGTTATGTCTTGTCTGGAGGATATTCTAACACTGTATGTTGGTAAAATCAACTGTTTCAGCCTCAAACTATATTTAAGACAAATTAAGGTGATACCGACTTAACTTGTTCACCATTGGGATTTCCCTTTAACTATTAATTAACCTGTGACTCCGCCCTGGGGTAAGAGATTGGAATTAATAGGAGCCTGTAACAATCTTGTTGTGATAAGCAGCCTTCTATTCATCAAGTGTAATTGGCAATATAGCAGCTGTGTATCAGCTGTGCAAATGGGGGTGCTTACATCGTGCAAAGTAGTAATCTCTCAAGTGCCATGTAGGTCTTTGTGACAGATTTTATGCTATTACCAGCTGAAGCCACCAAAGTCAGAATGGTGGACGAACAGTATTCAGCATTGCCTCGGTAATCTGGTTAGTAAAATTTCAGTTATGTTATAAACTGATGGGGCTCTAAGGTGAAAAATTATGAATGCCATCTCTAGTTCGGAGGCGGAGGAGGGTTGCATGAGTTAACAATTATTCAGTTATTGGTATCAACTACCTATAGACACTAGGTGCATTCTATAGGTTAAAGGGTTTTGTGTGAACATGCATAATTTGCATGCTCAAAGTTGAGTTGATACACTTTGGTGGTGGCATATGTTAGTCACATGGATGCAACCAAGTCAGAATATCCTGTAATAATTTACCTAATCTCATTTTGAGTTGGAGTATCATCACAATGGAACACTGAATATCGATAAGTTTGTATCGATAAGCATGATAAATTGATTTTATCATGCAGAGGCTCATTTACCGGTTGCAAAATATGTGGCATAACAGGGGCGAAAGATACATTCTCGCTACAAGGAGAAGGAAGTTATTTTTGTCTCCCTCCATTTTTGCCTCATCAGTCGGGTCTTGCAATAAAGTCAGCAAGATCCCGCTTTAGGTTGTCATTCTGTCCCGCTTCCCGCTTTTGTTGGGAATAATAATACAACCTTTTTCAGTTATTCTAAATGTAAAACTTTGCTGGTTCAGCCTGTGTCTTGGGAAACCAGCCTCTGCATGATAACATCAATTTATTTACTTATAGATTCTGAGTAGACTGCTCCTGCGGCTCGGATTGTCAGACTGATCCATGTATGTGCTCACTGCAGAGTGCAGGGATAGCACCAAAAAAGAAAAGCATTACATTTCCTCTTCAGGAGATAGGAAGCGTTTGTTTGAATACTAATGTTACATCTAATACGGTACAGGTAACTGACGTCTTGGAGTTTGTTTCAAATGGGTCTTTGACAATAAATTATAGGACCATTAACTGTGCCAACATGTCTTCCCGTCATATTTGCTGCAGCAAACGGGACCTGCTCTGTCGGGTTTCACCCTCTGATACCAATTTTATAACGAATATCTTTCACACAAGTTCTCCCAGGACAAGCACAGGGCAGTATGGGATATTGACATGGTATTAACACTATTTCACCAGGGGGCTCCAGCTACATCCTTAGCTTTGTCTCGGCTCTCATAACGTAGTTATCCTCATGGCGCTGGTTAGCGCAACGCGTTCAGTCACTACATGTTGTGACTGGACAGGATGGTTACATCTGCAAATAATATTATATTTTAATGTTTAGTTAAGCAGAGTAGACGTGACGTCAAACTAGTTTCATGGCATATCCCATGGACCTTTCGGTTATGTATGGTCACACATAAAAAAACAATGCGTCAAGGTCACCAAGAGCCTTAGAGGCTCTGAACTAGCAATGTTTGTTTATTACAAAAACATTATCAGAAAGTATTGGTTCAGACCATCTCCAGGTGATTAAAAGGGGTAGATACTGATATTTTTCAAATCTCACTAAACCAGGGCTGCAGCAAAGGTTATGTACGTTCTGCTGGACCACATCCTAGCGGCTGCAGGATGGTAGAATGAACGAACTCCTGAACATTTCATAATAACCTATTGCCAGACCAGAGGTATTTGCCAACTCTATTTTAGGTTCAGTGGTTAAGTTTACTCCCGGATGAGAGGAGTTACTATTATTATTATTATGTATTCATTATGAATGTTTCCCTCATCTGTCAATTAAGGCAGTTGTTGCTGTGTCGACTCAATCTCATGTCATGAAATCACAGAGCTTTGAAATCTTCACGGAATCACTCGCATGACTCCGAAGTAAAATAGTAAGATTAAACGAGAACTTACCAGTTTGAAGTTTGATCTTTATTTTATGAGGAGTTACAATGAGCGATTACGTCCTCTCCGCTCCCAACTCTTGTATTATAAAGATCATCTGGTAGTTCTAGTCATCTCCAATCTTACTATATTAGTTCAACAACTATTATCTGTGATTTCACTCCGCTGCTTTGAAGATTGACGCGCATGCGGACTGGCGGGGCTTCTTCAAGTAATCGCTCATCGTAACTCCTCATAAAATAAAGATCAAACTTCAAACTGGTAAGTTCTCATTTAATCTTACTATTTTACTTCGGAGTCACGCGAGTGATTCCGTGAAGATTTCAAAGCTCTGTGATTTCATGCCGTGAGTTCTTGTTTAATCTTACTGTTGTGTTCTATTCTGTTCTGTAGTTTTTGCAAAATCTGCAGGCGTTGCCACTTTCATTTCACTGCACATCTTGTATGTGTATGTGACGAATAAAGTTGACTTGACTTGACGCTAGACACAAAATGCTGGAGTAACTCAGCGGGACAGGCAGCATCTCTGGAGAGAAGGGATGGGTGACATTCAGGCTGAGACCCTTTCCTCAGGCTCTAGGTTGATTGAATTGAAAGACTGAAAGAAATATACAGCATGGAAACAGTCCACAAAGTCCATGCCGACCATTGATGCCAATAAAGGCCATGCCAACTACTGAAAGTTAGCATGTAGGTACAGAAGGCAGTGAAGAAAGCTAATGGCATGTTGGCCTTCATTGCGAGAGGATTTGAGTGTAGGAGCAAGGAGGTCCTTCTGCAGTTGTACAGGGCCCTGGTGAGACCGCACCTGGAGGATTGTGTGTAGTTTTGGTCCCCTAATTTGAGGAAGGACATCCTTGCTCTTGAGGGAGTGCAGCGTAGGTTCACCAGGTTAATTCCCAGGATGGCGGGACTGACAAATGATGAAAGAATGGGTTGACTGGGCCTGTAGTCACTGGAATTTAGAAAGATGGGATCTTATAGAAACATGTAAAATTCTTAAGGGATTGGACAGGCTAGATGCAGGAAAAATGTTCCCGATGTTGGGATAGTCGAGAATCAGGGGTCGCAGTTTATGAATAAGGGGTAGGCCATTTAGGACTGAGAAGAGGAAAATCTTTTTCACCCAGAGAGTTGTGAATCTGTGGAATTCTCTGCCACAGATGGCAGTGGAGGCCAATTCACTGGATGTTTTCAAGAGAGTGTTAGATAGAGCTCTTTGGGCTAACGGAATCAAGGGATATGCAGATAAAGCAGGAACGGGGTACTGATTTTGGATGATCAGCCATGACCACATTGAATGGCAATGCTGGCTCGAAGGGCCGAATGGCCTACTCCTGCACCTTTCTATGATCACCCGTTCACATTAGTTCTATGTTATCCCACTTTCTCATTCACTCCCTACACACTAGGGACGATCTACAGAGGCCAACAAACCTACACATCTTTGGAGTGTGGGAGGAAACCGGAGCACCTGGAGAAAACCCACGCAGGTCACGGGGAGAAAGTACAAACCCTGTACAGACAGCATCGGTAGTCGGGATGGAACCCGTGCCTCTGGCGCTGTGAGGCAGCAACTCTACCGCTGCGCCACCGTGCCACCCTTGGGACATGTGCAGAGCACGTCTTTTTAATTGATTTGTACGTGAAGGCGGTGGTCAAGGTGGCGCAGCGGTAGAGTTGCTGCCTTACAGCGAATGCAGCGCAGGTGACCTGGGTTCGATCCCGACTACGGGCACTATCTGTACGGATTTTGTACGTTCTCCCCGTGACCTGCGTAGGTTTTCTCCAAGATCTTCGGTTTCCTCCCACGCTCAAAAGACGTACAGGTTTGTAGGTTAATTGGCTTGGTAAATGTAAAGATTGTCCCTAGTGTGTGTATTATTATTAAATCGTTGAAAGCATTAGCGAGGCGGTGGCTCTGGTTTCCGACGGGCACGGTGACGGACGCACCACACGTCTCTGTCCTCCGTGCAGCCGGCGAGCTCCTCTTTTGTCTCCACACGTGGGTCTTCCATCAACGTCTTCAGCATCGTCTTGATCGGCCGTCCCAGGTCATGTGGTCCAAGGGTGCGTTCCCACGCCACAACCTTGTTCGATGGTCATTTCTGGGTGGCAGTGACCATCCCTCTCCACCTGATCTTCTCTGTCCGAGGTGGAATCTCCCCGTAGAGCTGGCTGTTGGCGATGTGGTCCCTCCGACTGACATTGTGAACTTGGGAGGATAGTGCAGGACAGGCACGGAAATCGCTCTCAAAACATGGGGGGGGGGGGGGACACAATTTCTTGGCGGCCATGCGCGTTTGTCATAACATCAATGATTTGGATGAGGACACACAGGGCAAGATTAGCAAGTTTGCTGATGATACAAAAGTGAGTGGTTTTGCAGATAGTGAAGATGGTTGTGAACGATTGCAGCAGGATCTGGATCGATTGGCCAGGTGGGCGGAAGAATGGTTGATGGAATTTAATACAGAGTAGTGTGAGGTGTTGCATTTTGGGACATCGAACAAGAGCAGGACCTACACAGTGAATGGTAGGCCTCTGGGTAGTGTTGTAGAGCAGAGGGATCTAGGAGTACAGGTGCATGGTTCCTTGAAGGTCGAGTCGCAGGTAGATAAGGTGGTCAAAAAGGCTTTTGGCACTTTGGCCTTCATCAGTCAGAGTATTGAGTACAGAAGATGGGAGGTCATGTTGCAGTTGTATGAGACGTTGGTGAGACCGCATTTGGAATATTGTGTTCAGTTCTGGGCACCGTGTTATAGGAAAGATATTGTGAAGCTTGAAAGGGTTCAGGGAAGATTTACGAGGATGTTGCCAGGACTAGAGGGTGTGAGCTACAGAGAGAGGTTGAGCAGGCTGGGTCTCTATTCCATGGAGCGCAGGAGGATGAGGGGTGATCTTATAGAGGTGTACAAAATCACGAGAGGAATAGATCGGGTAGATGCACAGAGTCTCTTGCACAGAGTAGGGGAATCGAGGACCAGAGGACATAGGTTCAAGGTGAAGGGGAAAAGATTCAATAGGAATCTGAGGGGTAACTTTTTCACACAAAGGGTGGTGGGTGTATGGAACAAGCTGCCATAGGAGGTAGTTGAGGCTGGGACGATCCCATCGTTTAAGAAACAGTTGGACACGTACATGGATAGGACAGGTTTGGAGGGATATGGACCAAGCGCAGGCAAGTGTGACTAGTGTAGCTGGGACATTGTTGGCTGGTGTGTGCCAGTTGGGCTGAAGGGCCAGTTTCCACACTGTATCACTCTATGACTCTGCACAGAGGGTGGTGGGTGCCTGGAACACACTGCCAGGGGTGGGGGTGGAGGGAGATAGGCATTTGGATGGGATGGGAATGGTGGGATATGGATTGGGGATTAGTTTATCTTGCCATTATGTTTGGCACAGACACTGTGGGCCGAAGGGCCTGTTCCTGTGCTGTACTCCACCTCCTACAGTAAGTATTTGTTGATTGATAATGGCTAGTACGTATGTCAGGGGTTATGGGGAGCAGGCAGGAGAATGGGGTTGATCAGATAATGACAGATCAGTCAAGATTGAACAAACCCGATGGGCCAAATGGCCTAATTATGCTCCAGGAACATAAGAACATATGAACTTGGATGTTTCAATTATCACGCTGCCAGCGGGCATTTTATTGAAAGTGTTCACTACATTTAATTACATTTCAACTCTGACTGGAAAAAATCATCGATAGAGTGCATCTTCCAAGTGCAGTTCTGCAGTTGTACCTCTATAACAAACATGCAGGTACAACGGGATCTAGGGGTCCTTGTACATCAGTCTCTGAGAGTAACCATGCAGGTACAGCAGGCAGTGAAGAAAGCGAATGTTGGCCCAACAAGAGGAATCGAATATAGGAGCAAAGAGGTCCTTCTGCAGTTGTACAGGGCCCTAGTGGGACCACACCTGGAGTATTGTGTGCAGTTTTGGTCCCCTAATTTGAGGAAGGACATTCTTCCTATTGGGGGAGTGCAGCGTAGGTTTACAAGGTTAATTCCCGGGATGGCGAGACTGTCATATGCTGAGAGAATGGAGCGGCTGGGCTTGTACACTCTGGAGTTTAGAAGGATGAGAGGGGATCTCATTGAAACATATAAGATCGTTAAGGGCGTGGACACGCTAGAGGCAGGAAACATGTTCCCGATGTTGGGGGAGTCCAGAACCAGGGGCCACACAGTTTAAGAATAAGGAGCAAGCCATTTAGAACATAGAAACATAGAAATTAGGTGCAGGAGTAGGCCATTCGGCCCTTCGAGCCTGCACCGCCATTCAATATGATCATGGATGATCATCCAACTCAGTATCCCGTACCTGCCTTCTCTCCATACCCTCTGATCCCCTTAGCCACAAGGGCCACATCTAACGCCCTCTAACGGAGACGAGGAAACACTTTTTCTCACAGAGAGTTGTGAGTCTGTGGAATTCTCTGCCTCTGGTGGTGGAGGCTGGTTCTCTGGATGCTTTCAAGAGAGAGCTAGATAGGGGTTGTAAAGATAGCAGAGTCAGGGGATGTGGGGAGAAGGCAGGAACGGGGTCCTGATTGGGGATGATCAGCCATGATCACATTGAATAGCGGTGCTGGCTCGAAGGGCCGAATGGCCTCCTCCTGCACCTATTGTCTATTGTCACAGTTAGTGATGTTAATATAGTAATGTACCAGTGTGTAGATTGTTGACATCAGCTGATTTGTACATTCACACACCCACATTATCTTAAATTACCCGTAGGGCCTAATTACTGCGCGCACACACACACACACTCGCACTCTCGCACTCTCAGAGTGATTTGTCAAACAAATTAGGGTTATAAAACTAGAAACTAAAACAGAAAAAGTTCCAAACACTCACCGCGTCAGGCAGCATCTGCGGAAAGTGTGCATATGGCCTGAGCTACAGGGAGAGAGGTCGGGCAGACTAGGACTATTCCTTGGAGCGCAGGAGGATGAAGGGTGATCTTATAGAGGTACATAAGATCATGAGAGGAAATAGAGTATAAAAAAAATAGACAATAGGTGCAGGAGTAGGCCATTCGGCCCCTCGAGCCAGCACCGCCATTCAATGTGATCATGGCTGATCATCCCCAATCAGTACCTCGTTCCTGCCTTCTCCCCATATCCCCTATCTCTGCTATCTTTGAGAGCCCTATCTAATGCCCCTGTCCCACTTAGGAAACCTGAACGGAAACCTCTGGAGACTTTGAGTCCCACCCAAGGTTTCCCTGCGGTTTCCCGGAGGTTTCTGTCAGTCTCCCTAATGGTCGAAAGTGGTTTTCGTTTTAAAAATCGGTAATTTTGTAGTCTAAGCCGGTTGCGATGCTATTTGAAAGTGGTTGCCGGAGCACAAAAACCCCCGGGAACCTTGGGTGGGGCGCAAAGTCTCCAGAGGTTTCCGTTCAGGTTTCCTAAGTGGGACAGGGGCATCAAAGGATTTGAGTATAGGAGCAGAGAGGTTCTACTTCAGTTGTATAGGGTCTTGGTGAGACCACACCTGGAGTATTGCGTACAGTTCTGGTCTCCAAATCTGAGGAAGGACATTATTGCCATAGAGGGAGTGCAGAGAAGGTTCACCAGGCTGATTCCTGGGATGTCAGGACTGTCTTATGAAGAAAGACTGGATAGACTCGGTTTATACTATCTAGAATTTAGGAGATTGAGAGGGGATCTTATAGAAACTTACAAAATTCTTAAGGGGTTGGACAGGCTAGATGCAGGAAGATTGTTCCCGATGTTGGGGAAGTCCAGGACAAGGGGTCACAGCTTAAGGATAAGGGGGAAATCTTTTAGGACCGAGATGAGAAGGACTTTTTTCACACAGAGAGTGGTGGGTCTCTGGAACTCTCTGCCACAGAGGGTAGTTCAGGCCAGTTCATTGGCTATATTTAAGAGGGAGTTAGATGTGGCCCTTGTGGCTAAGGGGATCAGAGGGTATGGAGAGAAGGCAGGTACAGGATACTGAGTTGGATGATCAGCCATGATCATATTGAATGGCGGTGCAGGCTCGAAGGGCCGAATAGCCTACTCCTGCACCTAATTTCTATTACTCTCTTTTGAAAGCTTCCAGAGAATTGGCCTCCACTGCCAATTGATACGGTAAATGCATAGTCTTTTACCCAGAGTAGGGGAATCGAGAACCAGAGGGCATAGGTTTAAGGTGAGAGGGGAAAGCTTTAATAGGAACCAAAGGGGCAACGTTTTCACACAGAGGATGGTGGGTGTATGGAACGAGCAGCCGGAGGAAGTAGCTGAGGCCGGGACTATAACAACATTTAATAGACCCTTGGACAGGTACATGTATAGGAAAGGTTTAGAGGGTTAGCGTTAGGATATGGACCAAACGTGGGCAAAGTGGACTAGCTTAGATGGCTAGCATGGACAAGTTGGGCTGAGGGCCTGTTTTCGTGCGGGAAGAAACTGCAACGGGTGCAGGGAAGATTTACGAGGATGTTGCCAGGACTAGAGAATCTGAGCTACAGGGAGAGGGTGTGAGCTACAGGGAGAAGTTGAGTAGGCTGGGACTCTATTCCTTGGAGCGCAGGAGGATGAGGGATGATCTCATAGAGGTGTATAAAATCATGAGAGGAATAGATCGGGAAGACACACAGAATCTCTTGCCCAGAGTAGGGGAATCGAGGACCAGAGGACATAGGTTTAAGGTGAAGGGGGAAAGATTTAATAGGAATCTGAGGGGTAACTTTTTCACACAAAGGGTGGTGGGTGTATGGAACAAGCTGCCGGAGGAGGTAGTTGAGGCTGGGACTATCCTAATATTTGAGAAACACTTTTGAGACGGGTACATGGATAGGACAAGTTTGGAGGGATATGGACCAATTGCAGGCAGTTGGGACTAGTGTAGATAGAACATGTGGGCCGGTGTGGGCAGGTTGGGCCGAAGGGCCTGTTTCCACGCTGTATCACTCTGTGACTCTAACTGAGTCTAACTGGGAGCTGCAGGTGTGACACATAGAAAATAGGTGCAGGAGGCCATTTGGCCCTTCGAGCCAGCACCGCCATCAAATGTGATCATCCACAATCAGTACCCCGTGCCTGACTTCGCCCCATACCCCTTGATTCCGCTCACCCCTAGAGCTCTATCTAACACATTTCTAAGTAGCCTCTGACATTCCTTGCAGTACAGTGGTAACTCTGTATGTATGAGGTATTTTGTGGAGGTTCCCTATAGTTGGAGAATATAGTCAATATTTATACTGTTGGCTTGTGAGAGAGAGCTAGACGGGGCTCTTAAAGATAGCGGAGTCAGGGGATATGGGGAGAAGGCAGGAACGGGGTACTGATTTGGGATGATCAGCCATGATCACGTTGAATGGCGGTGCTGGCTCGAAGGGCCGAATGGCCTACTCCTGCGCCTATTGTCTATTGTGCCAAAGTCCGGTCGGCCTCCACCGCCCTCTGAGGCAGAGAATTCCACAGACTCACCACTCTCTGTGTGAAAAACATGGCGCCAAATCACATTGAATGGTAGTGCAGGCTCAAAGGGCCGAATGGCCTACTCCTGCACCTTTTAACCATATAACAATTACAGCACGGAAACAGGCCTTCTCGGCCCTTCCAGTCCGTGCCGACCATTTATTTTCCCCTAGTCCCATCTACCTGCACTCAGACCATACGCCTCCATTCCCTTCCCGTCCATATACCCATCCACTTTACTTTTAAATGTTAAAATCGATCCTGCCTCCACCACTTCTGCTGGAAGATCATTCCACACAGCTACCACTTTCTGAGTAAAGAAGTTCCCCCTCATGTTACTCCTAAACTTCTGTCCCTTAATTCTCATGTCATGCCCTCTTGTTTGAATCTTCCCTACCCTCAATGGGAAAAGCTTATCCACGTCAACTCTGTCTATCTCTTTCATCATTTTAAAGACCTCAATCAAGTCCCCCCTTAACCTTCTGCGCTCCAAAGAATAAAGACCTAACTTGTTCAACCTTTCTCTGTAACTTAGTTGCTGGAACCCAGGCAACATTCTAGTAAATCTCCTCTGTACTCTCTCTATTTTGTTGACATCCTTCCTATAATTAGGCGACCAAATTTGTACACCATACTCCAGAATTGGTCTCACCAATGCCGTGTACAATTTTAACATTACTTCCCTACTCCTATATTCAATGCTCTGATTTTGTCTATGTTTCTATGTGTAAATATGCAAAAATAATTCACTGTGCAGTGTGCATTGTGCAGTGATAAGTAAAACCCCATTGATTGTGGACAAAAATGCTGGAGGAACTCAGTGGGTGAGGCAGTATCTATGGAGCGAAGGAATAGGTGACGTTTTGGGTCGAGATATCGCCCATTGACTGTGCGTGTGTGTGTGTGTGTGGTTCTCTACTAAATCTCCACCGAGTGGGACAGGGTGAAGGTTGTGGGGACTGAGTGTTGGGAGGGGTTTGTCTCACAGTTTGGACTTGTTGTGGGTGGGTTGGGGTCTGCTCTGGGCCAGGGCCTCCTTCACCAGACGGGCCGCTTCCCTGGCCATCCCCCAGTGCAGGGAGACCCCCGCCCCGCCGTGTCCATAGTTGTGGACCACCCACATGGAGCGGCCCCCCCGCTCCAGCCTCTCCCCGACCAGCCTCAGCGCTTTCCGGGTGGGCCGCAGCCCCACGCCGGCCTCGCCCGGCCCCCGGCAGCCGGCCAGGCCGGGCTCGTACGCGAGGCAGCGGGCCAGGATGGAGCGCTCGTCCGCCGCGTCGGGGCCCAGCCTCCAGTCGCCCGCCTGCCTGGTCCCGCCCAGCGTCACGCCCGTCACGCCCGGGTAGATGTAGGTGGTGCCATCGCCGCAGCGGATGAAGTGCTTCAGCCAGGGGGCGACGACCTTGAGCACCTGCCCCCTCACCGGGTGCAGCAACGGGTCGCCGGTCAGTGGGCCCGCGCCCAGACCCGCGCAGTTCACCACCACGTCGTACGTCCCCTCCAGATCCCACAGGTCCGTCACCTTCCCCGCCTCCAGATGGACTCCCGCCTGCTTCAACCTGCAAACCACAACGGCACATTCAGCAACGCAAACAACGCCCTTTTTCTTTAGAGTCTGACGAAGGGTCTCGACCCGAAACGTCGCCCATCTCCTTAGATGCTGCTGCACCCGCTGAGTTTCTCCAGTTTTTTGTGTAACCCCCGCCCTTTTTCTTTAATTGTCTCAAAAAATAATTTATTCAATTTCAACACGATACGAAAACCAAAAAAAAAAAAATGTGGTGACATACCCCACCACCAGAGGTTCACCAGACTGATTCCTGGGATGTCAGGACTTCCACATGAAGAAAGACTGGATAGACTCGGCTTGTACTCGCTAGAATTTAGGAGATTGAGGGGGGGATCTTATAGAAACTTACAAAATTCTTAAGGGTTACACAAAAAACTGGAGAAACTCGGGTCGAGACCCTTCTTCAGAGGGTTGGACAAGCTAGATGGAGGAAGATTGTTCCCAATGTTGGGGAAGTCCAGAACAAGGGGTCACAGTTTAAGGATAAGGGGGAAGTCTTTTAGGACCGAGATGAGAAAATCATTTTTCACACAGAGAGTGGTGAGTCTCTGGAATTCTCTGCCACAGAAGGTTTTGTGGCCAGTTCATTGGCTATATTTTTTGGTTTTGTGAAGGTCTCCTTTTGAGGCCAGTTCATTGGCTATATTTAAGAGGGAGTTAGATGTGGCCCTTGTGGCTAAAGGGATCAGGGGGTATGGAGAGAAGGCAGGTACGGGATACTGAGTTGGATGATCAGCCATGATCATATTGAATGGCGGTGCTGGCTCGAAGGGCCGAATGGCCTACTCCTGCACCTATTGTCTATATTTCTACCATGTAACAAAATCATCATTTTTTTAATCTTGTTTCTCTGGGTGTCTACATTTTTAGCTAATTAAGTTGTGACATTGGATGGAAGCTGCAAACCAAATCTCGTTGTACCTCTGTGCAATGACAATAAAAGATATTATTATTATTAAACGACTATGTAACAAAATTCCAATGACTAGTATACAACCCCGGTCAATGGGCAAACATCTGGCCCGGGCAGAGCCCTCCTCCGCCTGATGCAGTGACTCGCAGATGGCCAGCTTGGCCAGGCCCAGGAGCAACCCAACCAGGACATCTTCAGCCCTGCCCTACTCCCTAGATCCTGTCACCAGCCAATAGACAATAGGTGCAGGAGTAGGCTGATCATCCCCAGTCAGTACCCCGTTCCTGCCTTCTCCCCATATCCCCTGACTCCGCTATCTTTAAGAGCCCTATCTAGCTCTCTCTTGAAAGCATCCAGAGAACCGGCCTCCACTGCCCTCTGAAGCAGAGAATTCCACAGACTCACCACTCTCTGTGAGAAAAAGTGTTTCCTCATCTCCGTTCTAAATGGCTTACTCCTTATTCTTAAACTGTGTGGCCCCTGGTTCTGGACTCCCCCAACATCGGGAACATGTTGTTAAAGAAGGAACTGCAGATGCTGGAGAATCGAGGGTACACAAAAGGCTGGAGAAACTCAGCGGGTGCAGCAGCATCTAAGGAGCGAAGGAGATAGGCGACCCGAAACGTCGACCCGAAATGTCGCCTATCTCCTTCGCTCCTTAGATGCTGCTGCACCCGCTGAGTTTCTCCAGCCTTTTGTGTACCATCGGGAACATGTTTCCTGCCTCTAGCGTGTCCAAGCCCTTAACAGTCTTATATGTTTCAATGAGATTCTCTTTCATCCTTCTAAACTCCAGTGTGTACAAGCCCAGCTGCTCCATTCTCTCAGCATATGACAGTCCCGCCATCCCGGGAATTAACCTGGTAAACCTACGCTGCACTCCCTCAATAGCAAGAATGTCCTTCAGTCCTTTGGTCGCTTACAGCAGAGCCACTCCTTCCCTTGCGGACCCTAGGTGGAGTGACGATGCTCCTTGCCCTCCGGACCCTGGCTACAAGGGACGCTCTCCTGGTCCCTCTACCCTCAACTGGAACGACACTGGAACGTCCAAGAATACAATGTACTTGGCAGGTCTGGGCAGTGGGCCACAAAACACTGGTGCGAAGCTCTAATACGTAAGCAAATGGAATTTGTCATTCAGAATTAGGCCATTCAGCCCATCAAGTCTACTCCTGCCATTCAATCATGGCTGATCTATCTCTCCCTCCTAACCCCATTCTCCTGCCTTCTCCCCGCAACCCCTGACACCTGTACTAATCAAGAATCTATCTATCTCTGCCTTAAATATATCCACTGACTTGTGGCCTCCACAGCCGTCTGTGGTAATGAATCCCACAGATTCACCACCCCCTGACTAAAGACATTTCTCCTCTTCCCCTGACTTACTACTCCAGCACTTTCACGTTCATAAGTGATAGGAGCAAAATTAGGCCATTCGGCCCATCGAGTCTACTCCACCATTCAAGCATGGCTGATCTATCTCTCCCTCCCAACCCCAATCTCCTGAAAGAACAGGACATAGAAGCATAGAAACTAGGTGCAGGAGTAGGCCATTCGGCCCTTCGAGCCTGCACCGCCATTCAATATAATCATGGCTGATCATCCAACTCAGTATCCCGTACCTGCCTTCTCTCCATACCCTCTGATCCCCTTAGCAGGACCTGATATATTGATTGAAAAATTCAGCGTGGAAACAGGCCCTTCGGCCCAACGAGTCCCACGCTGACAATCGATCACCCATGCACACTAGTTCTACCTTGTCCCACTCCCGACGCACTGGGGGGGAATAATTTATAGAGGCCAATTAACCTATCTGGGAGGAAACCGGAGGAAAACCACGCAGGTCACGGGGAGAAGGTACAGACAGCGCCCGTAGTCAAGATGGAACCCGGGTCTCTGGCGCTGAGAGGCCGCAACTCTGCCGCTGCGCCACCGTGCCGACCCTGTGAGATCTTGTGTGGAGCATGTCTTTTCACATCACTGTCAGCCTGTAATCTAAATGTTGGTGATGAAGGAACTGCAGATGCTGGAAAATCGAAAAATGCTGGAGAAACTCAGCGGGTGAGGCAGCATCTATGGAGCATAGGAAAAGGTGACGTTTCGGCCGAAACCCTTTTCCTTCATCTCCCTAGATGGAGCATATATGGATAGATATATGGAGAACGTCCCTGCTCCTATACTCAAATCCTTTTGCTATGAATGTGGATATCAACATGATTTGTGCCTGGAAGGTCATGTTTGACAAACCTTCTTGAATTTTTTGAAGAGGTTACTAGGGAAATTGATGAGGGTAAAGCAGTGGATGTTGTCTATATGGATTTCAGTAAGGCCTTTGACAAGGTTCCCCATGGAAGGTTGGTTAAGAAGGTTCAATCTTTGGGTGTTAATGGCGGAGTAGCAAGATGGAATCAACAGTGGCTGAATGGGAGATGCCAGAGAGTAATGGTGGATGGCTGTTTGTCAGGGTGGAAGCCGGTGACCAGTGGGGTGCCTCGGGGATCTGTGTTGGGTCCACTGTTGTTTGTCATGTACATCAATGATCTAGATGATGGGGTGGAAAATTGGATAAGTAAGTATGCAGATGATACTAAGATAGGTGGTGCTGTGGATAATGAAGTCGATTTTCAAAGTCTACAGAGAGATTTGGGCCATTTGGAAGAGCGGGCTGAAAGATGGCAGATGGAGTCACCTTTTCCTTCATCTCCATAGATGGAGCATATATGGATAGATATATGGAGCATAGATGGACCACATATATCCTGGTATATGCGAAAATGAACAAATCTGGAACTAGAAGCTATGTAAGCCTGGGCTGACAGCTGAAATGGTCAGAAGAAGGTACTCGACCCCGAAACGTCACCCATCCCAATCTCTCCGCTGCCTGTCCCGCTGAGTTGCTCCAGCTCTTTGTGTCTACCTGACAGGAAAAATGTTCCCAATGTCGGGTGAGTCCAGAGCCAGGGGCCACAGTCTTAGAATAAAGGGGAGGTCATTTAAGACTGAGGTGAGAAAAAACTTTTCCACCCAGAGAGTTGTGAGTTTGTGGAATTCCCTGCCACAGAGCGCAGTGGAGGCCAAATCACTGGATGGATTTAAGAGAGAGTTGGATAGAGCTCTAGGGGCTAGTGGAGTCAAGGGATATGGGGAGAAGGCAGGCACGGGTTATTGATTGGGAACGATCAGCCATGATCACAATGAATGGCGGTGCTGGCTCGAAGGGCCGAATGGCCTCCTCCTGCACCTATTTTCCATGTTTCTATGACAGCTGACAATGGAGAGAGTGTATGGGCTCTGGCACTGGTGAGGCTCGAGTTTGACACCTGGTGGCAGCAAGTGGTCCTGCGACTCCACCAGGTCCTCTCCTGGGTTAACATAGAAACATAGAAGGTTACACAAAAAGCTGGGGAAACTCAGCGGGTGCAGCAGCATCTAAGGAGCGAAGGAGATAGGCGACGTTTCGGGTCCAGACCCTTCTTCAGACTGGTCAGGGATCAGGGAAACGAGAGATATAGACAGTGATGTGGAGAGATAAAGAACAATGAATGAAAGATGTGCAAAAAAGTATTGGTGATAAAGGAAGCAGGCCATTGTAAGCTGTTTGTGGTGTGAAATTGAGAAGCTAGTGCGACTGGGGTGGGGGGAGATGGAGAAGGAATGTCAGGGCCAGAGGGCTGAGGGAGAGGTGGGGAGGGGGAGGAGGCAGCCTGGGTTAACAGAATTGAGAAAATTCAATGTTTAAGCCCAGAGGATGCAGACTCCCCAAGCGGAATATGAGGTGCTGTTCCTCCAACTTGCGGTGTTGCTCACTCTGGCCGTGGAGGAGGCCCAGGACCGAGAGGTCGGATACAGAATGGGAGGGGGAGTTGAAGTGCTGAGCCACCGGGAGGTCGGGTTGGTTATTGCGGACAGAGCGGAGGTGTTCGGCGAAACGATCGCCCAGCCTCCGCTTGGTCTCACCGATGTAGATCAGCTGGCATCTGGAGCAACGGATGCAGTAGATGAGGTTGGAGGAGGTGCAGGTGAACCTCTGTCGGACTTGGAATGACTGCTTGGGTCCCTGAAAGGAGTGGATGGGGGAGGTGAAGGGACAAGTGTGGCATCTCTTGCGGTTGCAAGGGAAAGTGCCCGGGGAAGGAGTGGAGCGGGAGGGAAGGGAAGAATTGACGAGGGAGTTGCGGAGGGAGCGGTCTTTGCGGAAGGCAGACGGGGGGAGATGGGAAGATGTGGCGAGTGGAGGGGTCACGTTGGAGGTGGCGAAACTGGCGGAGGACTATCTGTTGTATGCGCTGGCTGGTGGGGTGAAAGGTGAGGACCAGGGGGACTCGACCCTTGTTGTGAGTGGGGGAATGGGGAGAGAGGGCAGTGTTGCGGGGTATGGAGGAGACCCTGGTGCGAGCCTCATCTATAGTGGGGGAGGGGAAACCCCGTTCTCTGAAGAACGAGGACATTTGCGATGACCTGGTGTGGAACACGTCATCCTGGGAGCAGATGCGGCGTAGACGGAGGAATTGGGAATAGGGGATGGAGTCCTTACAGGAAGCAGGGTGGGAGGACGAGTAGTCCAGGTAGCTGTGGGAGTCAGTTGGTTTGTAGTGGATGTCAGTCAGGAGTGTATCACCTGCAATAGAGATGGTGAGGTCAAGGAATGGTAGGGAAATGTCAGAAATGGTCCAAGTATATTTGAGTGCCGGATGGAAGTTGGTGGTGAAATGGATGAAGTCAGTCAGTTCTGCGTGGGTGCAGGAGGTGACACCAAAGCAGTCGTCAATGTAACGGAGGTAAAGGTCGGGGGTGGGGCCCTGGTACGTCGAGAATAAAGATTGTTCGACATGCCCGACAAAGAGGCAAGCGTAGCTAGGGTCCATGCGTGTGCCCATAGCTACGCCTTGTGTTTGGAGGAAATGGGAGGAGTCAAAAGAGAAGTTGTTGAGGGTAAGGACGAACTCCGCTAGGCGGAGGAGGGTGTCAGTGGATGGGTATGGGTTGCTCCTCTGGTCGAGGAAGTACCGGAGGGCTTTGAGACCATCCTGGTGGGGGATGCAGGTGTATAGTGACTGGACGTCCATGGTGAAGATGAAAGGATGGGGGCCTGGACAACGGAATGTGCGGAGCCGACGGAGAGTGTCTGAGGTGTCTTGAACATAGGTGGGGAGGGATTTAACAAAGGGGGATAGGATGGAGTCAAGATATGTGGAAATGTGTTCGGTGGGGCACGAACAGGCGGAGACAATGGGTCTGCCGGGGCAGTCGGGTTTGTGGATTTATAGAAACATAGAAATTAGGTGCAGGAGTAGGCCATTCGGCCCTTCGAGCCTGCACCGCCATTCAATATCATCATGGCTGATCATCCAACTCAGTATCCCGTACCTGCCTTCTCTCCATACCCTCTGATCCCCTTAGCCACAAGGGCCACATCTAACTCCCTCTTAAATATAGCCAATGAACTGGCCTCAACTACCCTCAGAGAGTTCCAGAGACCCACCACTCTCTGTGTGAAAAAAAGTATTTCTCATCTCGGTCTTAAAGGATTTCCCCCTTATCCTTAAACTGTGACCCCTGGACTTCCCCAACATCGGGAACAATCTTCCTGCATCTAGCCTGTCCAACCCCTTAAGAATTTTGTAAGTTTCTATAAGATCCCCCCTCAATCTCCTAAATTCTAGAGAGTATAAACCGAGTCTATGCAGTCTTTCTTCATACGACAGGCCGGACATCCCAGGAATCAGTCTGGTGAACCTTCTCTGCATTCCCTCTATGGCAATAATGTCCTTCCTCAGATTTGGAGACCAAAACTGTACGCAATACTCCAGGTGTGGCCTCACCAAGACCCTATACAACTGAAGTAGAACCTCCCTGCTCCTATACTGAAATCCTTTTGCTATGAATGCCAACATACCATTCGCTTTCTTCACTGCCTGCTGCACCTGCATGCCTACTTTCAATGACTGGTGTACCATGACACCAAGGTCTCGCTGCATCTCCCCTTTTCCTAATCGGCCACCAGGTTAATTGCCATTGGGTTAACACCAGAGATACCAGAGAATGCATATGGTCCAGAGACCTTTCATTGCACATTGTTGCTCATTTTATACTCAGTTTCCCTTTTTAATAAAAAAAATAAACTAAGCACCTTATTTATTATAAACAAAGATAATAATGGTCTAACATAGAAGGCTACGAGACCAAGATAAACTGCAAAATCCAATGGACTGATGTGGATTAAACTGCGAGAGTGATAACAGGGATCGGGGTCTTATTCCTAAAATGGTGGAAATGACTCTCCGTTGCGTACTACACGCCAGCCCATTGCATTTAGAAGGAGTGGTCTATCTTGCTTGCTATAGGATCTTTGGTTTACACTAACGGGCCTGTCCCACTTAAGGGGCTGTCCCACTTGGACGACCTAATCCACGAGTTTAGAACACCCTAGACTAGTTGAAAAAAATGTCAAGGTCGTGTTGACTCGCCGAAGTAAAAGACTTTCTACGACTATGTCTACGACCTCCTACAGCTATGTCTACGATCTCCGACGGCTATGTCTACGATCTTCTACGTCTATGTCTACGACCTTCTACGTCTATGTCTACGACCTCCTACGTCTATGTCTACGACTTCCTACGTCTATGTCTACGACTTCCTACGTCTATGTCTACGACCTTCTACGTCTATGTCTACGACCTTCTACGTCTATGTCTACGACCTCCTACGTCTATGTCTACGACTTCCTACGTCTATGTCTACGACTTCCTACGTCTATGTCTACGACCTTCTACGTCTATGTCTACGACCTTCTACGTCTATGTCTACGATCTTCTACGTCTATGTCTACGACCTTCTACGTCTATGTCTACGACCTCCTACGTCTATGTCTACGACCTCCTACGTTCATGTCTGCGACCTCCTACGTCTATGTCTACGACCTCCTACGTCTATGTCTACGACCTCCTTCGTCTATGTCTACGACTTCCTACGTCTATGTCTACGACTTCCTACGTCTATGTCTACGACCTCCTACGTTCATGTCTGCGACCTCCTACGTCTATGTCTACGACCTCCTACGACTATATGCCCTCCTACGACTCCCCTCGACCTTAGTCTCCCACAGCTAAGACCAACTACGACTCGCTACGAGTGGAAAATGATTACATGATAAAATTATGTCATGACTGTATTTTTTTCTCGGGCCAGTTGGCGACCTACGACTCCCTACGACTATCATCACGACCTACCTACGACATACCTATGAATAAAAAGTGTCCGTTTTTCCATGCCGGCCTTTTTTTTACTCGTGGACATTTTTTAACCAGGCTGGAAGAAACGCCGTGTCCTAGCTGAGGCCACGAGTATGCGGAGACCACTCAGGAGCACGAGGAAGAGTCACGAAGACCTCCTACGACCTCGTGGCGACCATGCGGCGAGTATGAGTCAAGGGCAAACTCGGCAGAGTAGGTCGTGAAAGTGGGACGGGGGTTTCAGGCAACTACAGGCGACTAGATTGTCGCTACATGTTCGCCGGTGGTCGCCGGGAGACGTCTCCTCAGTCGCGCAAAAAGTCGTAGCGTCTTTCTGGTCGCCGCTAAAATTCTCTCAGCATATGACAGTCCCGCCATCCTGGGAATTAACCTTGTAAACCTACGCTGCACTCCCTCAATAGCAAGAATGTCCTTCCTCAAATTAGGGGACCAAAACTGCACACAATACTCCAGGTGTGGTCTCACTAGGGCTCTGTACATCTGCAGAAGGACCTCTTTGCCCCTATATTCGATTCCTCGTGTTATAAAGGCTAACATGCCATTCGCTTTCTTCACTGCCTGCTGTACCTTCATACTTACTTTCATAGACTGATGAACAAGGCCGGCTGATCTATCTCTCCCTCCTAATCCCATTCTCCTGCCTTCTCCCCGTAACCCCTGACACCTGTACATTTATCCTATAACTCCTGTATATCTTTGGGTCGTGGGAGGAAACCGGAACCCTCGGAGCTGGGACCAGGTGAGTTTTCTCCGGGTGCTCTGGTTTCCTCCCACATCCCAAAGGTGAACAGGAGTAGTGGGATAAGTGTGTAGGATGGAACTGCAGATGCTGGTTTACACCGAAGATGGACACAAAGTGCTGGAGTAACTCAGCGGGAATGGCTGCATCGCTGGAGAGAAGGAATAGATGACTTTTCGGGTCAATGCCCTTCTACAGACTGGCTGGTCTGAAGAAGAGTTTTGACTCAAAACGTCATCTATTCCTTCTCTCCAGCGATGCTGCCTGACCCGCCGGTTTGTAGGTACATTGGCTTCTGTAAATTGCCACAAGAGTCTAGGGCATAGAACTAGTGTACGAGTGATCGATGGTCAGCATGGATTCGGTGGGCCGAAGGGCCATTTTCCAAGCTGTATCTGTATAGGAGCAAAGAGGTCCTTCTGCAGTTGTACAGGGCCCTAGTGAGACCACACCTGGAGTATTGTGTACAGTTTTAGTCCCCTAATTTGAGGAAGGACATTCTTGCTATTGAGGGAGTGCAGCGTAGGTTTACAGGGTTAATTCCCGGGATGGCGGGACTGTCATATGCAGGTTGGGCTTGTCCACTCTGGAGTTTAGAAGGATGAGAGGGGTTCTTGTTAAAGAAGGAACTGCAGATGCTGGAGAATCGAGGGTTACACAAAAAGCTGGAGCAACCCAGCGGGTGCAGCAGCATCTAAGGAGCGAAGGGGATAGGCGACGTTTCGGGTCGAGACCCTTCTTCAGACTGGTCAGGGATCAGGGAAACGAGAGATATAGACGGTGATGTGGAGAGATAAAGAACAATGAATGAAAGATATGCAAAAAAGTATCGATGATAAAGGGAACAGGCCATTGTAAGCTGTTTGTGGTGTGAAAATGAGAAGCTAGTGCGACTTGGGTGGGGGAGAGATAGAGGGAGAAGGAATGCCAGGGCCCGAGGGCTGAGGGAGAGGTGGGAAGGGGAGGAGGCAGCCAGGGTTAACAGAATTGAGAAAATTCAATGTTTAAGCCCAGAGGATGCAGACTCCCCAAGCGGAATATGAGGTGCTGTTCCTCCAACTTGCGGTGTTGCTCACTCTGGCCGTGGAAGAGGCCCAGGACCGAGAGGTCGGATACGGAATGGGAGGGGGAGTTGAAGTGCTGAGCCACCGGGAGGTCGGGTTGGTTATTGCGGACCGAGCGGAGGTGTTCGGCGAAACGATCGCCCAGCCTCCGCTTGGTCTCACCGATATAGATCAGCTGGCATCTGGAGCAGCGGATGCAGTAGATGAGGTTGGAGGAGGTGCAGGTGAACCTCTGTCGGACCTGGAAGGACTGCTTGGGTCCCTGAAAGGAGTGGATGGGGGAGGTGAAGGGACGCATATAAAGGATATCTTATTGAAACATATAAGATTATTAAGGGTTTGGACACGCTAGAGGCAGGAAACATGTTCCCGATGTTGGGGGAGTCCAGAACCAGGGGCCACAGTTTAAGAATAAGGGGTAAGCCATTTAGAACGGAGATGAGGAAACACTTTTTCACACAGAGAGTGGTGAATCTGTGGAATTCTCTGCCTCAGAGGGCGGTGGAGGCCGGTTCTCTGGATGCTTTAGAGAGAGAGCTAGATAGGGCTCTTAAAAATAGCGGAGTCAGGGGATATGGGGAAAAGGCAGGAACGGGGTACTGATTGTGGATGATCAGCCATGATCACATTGAAGGTTACACAAAAAGCTGGAGAAACTCAGCGGGTGCAGCAGCATCTAAGGAGCGAAGGAGATAGGCGACGTTTCGGGTCGAGACCCTTCTTCAGACCGACATTGAATGTCGGTGCTGGCTCGAAGGTCTGAATGGCCTACTCCTGCACCCATTGTCTATTGCCTCAAGACTGTAGGGCATAGAACTAGTGTAAGTGTGATCGATGGTCAGCATGGATTTGGTGGGCCGAAGGGCCTTTTTCCAAGCTGTATGTTTCAATCAATTGAAATCAATCCAACACGAGCTTCGGTGCTTCCAGCGATTAATTCCTTTCGAGCTTCTCGCTGGGCTTAGCTCTAAGCAGAGAGATTATCGTAATACTGTGTAAGCCATGGTAGTGAAGACATCTGTTTCTTTTGTAATGTCCCCTCAATAACCTATCAAGTTTCCCCAATCACCACCTATCGTTCACTGGATGAAGATCGCAGTGATATAGAGTTTAGAGGCCAGAGTTTTGCTGCCCGGGGATGGCGCAGCGGTAGAGTTGCTGCCTCACAGCGCCAGAGACCCGGGTTCCATCCTGACAACGGGTGCTGTCTGCACGGAGTTTGGACCTTCTCCCCGTGACCTGCGTGGGTTTTCTCCGGGTGCTCCAGTTTCCTCCGAAGACAACAGACAATAGGTGCAGGAGCGGGCCATTCGGCCCTTCAAGCCAGCACCGCCATTCAATGTGATCACGGCTGATCATCCCCAATCAGTACCCCGTTCCTGCCTTCTCCCCATATCCCCTGACTCCGCTATTTTCAAGAGCCCTATCTAGCTCTCTCTTGAAAGCATCCAGAGAACCTGCCTCCACCACCCTCCAAGTCAGAGAATTCCACAGACTCACCACTCCCTGTGAGAAAAAGTGTTTCCTCGTCTCCGTTCTAAATGGCTTACCCCTTATTCTTAAAATTCTGGTTTACATTCATGTTTACAGGTCAATTGGCTTCATTGGCTGATATATGTATTTTCATTTTTATTTCAATTTCAATTTCAATTGACCTAGTGTGTAGACACAAAATGCTGGAGTAACTCAGCGGGACAGGCAACACCCCTGGAGAGAAAGAATGGGTGACGTTTCGGGTCGAGACCCTTCCTCAGACTGATCGTCGGAGAGCTTCTACAAAGTAGACGAACCTTGAGGCCATTTCGCAGTGGAGTGGACAAAATGTGTAAGAAAGAACTGCAGATGCTGGTTTAAGTCGAAGGTAGACACAAAATGCTGGAGTAACTCAGCGGGACAGGCAGCATCACTGGAGAGAAAGATTGGGCAACGTTTCGGGTCGGGACCCTTCTTCAGACTGACCCTAGTGTGTGCTGGATAGTGCTGGTGTGCTGGTCGGCGCGGACTCGGTGGGCTGAATGGCCTGTTTCGCGCTGAACCTCTAAACTAAGACAAACAAAACCTAAAAGACGCCACCAAGACCTCAAAAGAGAAACTTGTCCTTTTCACATGGACGACTTAACGACTTAATTTCCCTCCAGTGAGGATGTTCCGTTCAGTTACCAAAGCCAATTACGTCAAAACCTGCGCGTCTTAATTTGAGGATCTCAAAACCTAATTTGAGGAAGGACGTTCTTGCCATTGAGGGAGTGCAGCATAGGTTTACAAGGTTAATTCCCGGGATGGCGGGACTGTCATATGCTGAGAGAATGGAGCGGCTGGGCTTGTATACTCTGGAGTTTAGAAGGATGAGAGGGGATCTCATTGAAACATATAAGATTGTTAAGGGTTTGGACACACTAGAGGCAGGAAACATGTTCCCAATGTTGGGGGAGTCCAGAACCAGGGGCCACCGTTTAAGAATAAGGAGCAAGCCATTTAGAATGGAGATGAGGAAACACTTTTTCACACAGAGAGTTGTGAGTCTGTGGAATTCTCTGCCTCAGAGGGCGGTGGAGGCCGGTTCTCTGGATGCTTTCAAGAGAGAGCTAGATAGGGCTCTTAAAAATAACGGAGTCAGGGGATATGGGGAGAAGGCAGGAACGGGGTACTGATTGGGGATGATCGGCCATGATCACATTGAATGGCGGTGCTGGCTCGAAGGGCCGAATGGCCTACTCCTGCACCTATTGTCTATTGTCTTGGTTGGATACTGTAGCACCCGGAGAAAACACATGCGGTCACAGGGAGAACGTGCAAACTCCATACAGACAGTTTCAGTTTAGTTTATTGTCACGTGTACCGAGGTACAGTGAAAAGCTTTTGTTGCGTGCTAACCAGTCAGCGGAAAGACTATACACGATCACAATCGAGCCGTTTACAGTGTGTACGTAGATCAGGGGTGGGCAACCTTGTTCTGCATAGGGGCCAGGACTCGCGTCTGTGAGCGGATGGCGGGCCACATCTATCACGTGTACACATGGATCCCACCCCGGATGGCAGGCATCAAATCACATGTTCACGTGGATCCCGCCCCTTCGAGGACGCCACCCGCAGCACTGGTCCCTAGATATGGGCGCTCAACAACATGGCGTCCCTAGATATGGGTGCTCACCATCATGGCGTCCCTAGTTCCGGGTGCTCACCAACATGGCGTCCCTAGTTCCGGGTGCTCACCAACATGGCGTCCCTAGTTACGGGTGCTCACCAACATGGCGTCCCTAGTTACGGGCGCTCACCAACATGGCGTCCCTAGTTCCGGGTGCTCACCAACATGGCGTCCCTAGATACGGGTGCTCACGAACATGGCGTCCCTAGTTACGGGCGCTCACCAACATGGCGTCCCTAGATATGGGTGCTCACCAACATTGGGTCCCTAGATACGGGCGCTCACCAACATGGCGTCCCTAGTTACAGGCGCTCACCAACATGGCGTCCCTAGGTACGGGCGCTCACCAACATGGCGTTCCTAGTTACGGGTGCTCACCAACATGACGTCTCTAGTTACGGGCGCTCACCAACATTGGGTCCCTAGTTACGGGTGCTCACCAACATGGCGTCCCTAGATATGGGCACTCACCAACATGACGTCTCTAGTTACGGGCGCTCACCAACATGGTGTCCCTAGTTAGGGGCGCTCACCAACATGACGTCCCTAGTTACTGGTGCTCACCAACATGGCGTCCCTAGTTACGGGAGCTCACTGACATGACGTCCCTAGTTACGGGCGCTCACCAACATGGCGTCCCTAGATACGGGTGCTCACGAACATGGCGTCCCTAGATACGGGTGCTCACCAACATGGCGTCCCTAGTTACGGGCGCTCACCAACATGGCGTCCCTATTTACGGATGCTCACCAACATGGCATCCCTAGATATGGGCGCTCACCAACATGACGTCCCTAGTTATTGGTGCTCACCAACATGGCGTCCCTAGTTACGGGAGCTCACTGACATGACGTCCCTAGTTACGGGCGCTCACCAACATGGCGTCCCTAGATACGGGTGCTCACGAACATGGCGTCCCTAGTTACGGGCGCTCACCAACATGGCGTCCCTAGATATGGATGCTCACCAACATTGGGTCCCTAGATACGGGCGCTCACCAACATGGCGTCCCTAGTTACAGGCGCTCACCAACATGGCGTCCCTAGTTACGGGCGCTCACCAACATGGCGTCCCTAGTTACGGGTGCTCACCAACATGACGTCTCTAGTTACAGGCGCTCACCAACATTGGGTCCCTAGTTACGGGTGCTCACCAACATGGCGTCCCGAGATATGGGCGCTCACCAACATGACGTCTCTAGTTACGGGCGCTCACCAACATGGTGTCCCTAGTTAGGGGCGCTCACCAACATTGGGTCCCTAGATACGGGTGCTCACCAACATGGCGTTCCTAGTTACGGGCGCTCACCAACATGATGTCCCTAGTTACGGGTGCTCACCAACACGGCTTCCCTAGTTACGGGTGCTCACCAACATGGCGTCCCTAGATACGGGCGCTCACCAACATTGGGTCCCTAGATACGGGTGCTCACCAACATGGCGTCCCTAGATACGGGCGCTCACCAACACGGTGTCCCTAGTTACGGGCGCTCACCAACATGACGTCCCTAGATACGGGCGCTCACCAACACGGCGTCCCTAGTTACGGGTGCTCACCAACATGGCGTCCCTAGATATGGGTGCTCACCAACATGGCGTCCCTAGTTACGGGTGCTCACCAATGCCCGGGATGGCGGGACTGTCATATGCTGAGAGAATGGAGCGGCTGGGCTTGTACACTCTGGAGTTTAGAAGGATGAGAGGGGATCTCATTGAAATATATAAGATTGTTAATGTCTTGGACACGCTAGAGGCAGGAAACATGTTCCCGATGTTCCCTTACGGGTGCTCACCAACATGGCGTCCCTAGATACGGGCGCTCACCAACATTGGGTCCCTAGATACGGGTGCTCACCAACATGGCGTCCCTAGATACGGGCGCTCACCAACACGGTGTCCCTAGTTACGGGCGCTCACCAACATGACGTCCCTAGATACGGGCGCTCACCAACACGGCGTCCCTAGTTACGGGTGCTCACCAACATGGCGTCCCTAGATACGGGCGCTTACCAACATGGCGTCCCTAATTGCGGGTGCTCACCAACATGGCGTCCCTAGTTACGGGCGCTTACCAACATGGCGTCCCTAATTACGGGTGCTCACCAACATGGCGTCCCTAGTTACGGGTGCTCACAACATGATGTCCCTAGTTACGGGCGCTCACCAACATGGCGTCCCTAGTTGCGGGCGCTCACCAGCATGGCGTCCCTAGTTACAGGCGTTCACCAACATGGCGTCCCTAGTTGCGGGCGCTCACGAACATGGCGTCCCTAGTTACAGGCGCTCACCAACATGGCGTCCCTAGTTACAGGCGCTCACCAACATGGCGTCCCTAGTTACGGGTGCTCACCAACATGACGTCCCTAGTTACGGGCACTCACCAACATGGCGTCCCTAGTTACGGGCGCTCACCAACATGGCGTCCCTAGTTACGGGCGCTCACCAACATGGCGTCCCTAGTTACGGGTGCTCACCAACATGGCGTCCCTAGTTACGGGCGCTCACCAACATGACGTCCCTAGTTACGGGCGCTCACCAACATGGCGTCCCTAGTTACGGGCGCTCACCAACATGGCGTCCCTAGTTGCGGGCGCTCACCAACATGACGTCCCTAGTTACGGGCGCTCACCAACATGGCGTCCCTAGTTACGGGTGCTCACCAACATGACGTCCCTAGTTGCGGGCGCTCACCAACATGACGTCCCTAGTTACGGGCGCTCACCAACATGGCGTACCTACGGACCGTTGCCTTGGCTCTGTCCTGAAGGCGGTGGCTCAAATAACCTATTGAGACCCTGATCACGACAGTGAAGCCCAGACGCAGGTGCGCGGCCGTGCTGGCGTCTCTGCGCAGGACGTGGTACAGCCATAGCTCGGCGCTCTTCGACGCCAAAGATCCTATAGCGGAGCAAGAGAGATCACTCCTGCTAAATGCAACGGGCTGACGTGCAGTACGCAACGGAGCGGAACGTGGGCATTTTTATGGACTTCCCCAACATTGGGAACAATATTCTTAAGGGGTTGGACAGGCTAGATGCAGGAAGATTGTTCCCGATGTTGGGGAAGTCCAGAACAAGGGGTCACAGTTTAAGGATAAGGGGGAAGTCTTTTATGACCGAGATGATAATTTTTTTTTTCACACAGAGAGTGGTGAATCTGTGGAATTCTCTGCCACAGAAAGTAGTTGAGGCCAGTTCATTACGTTTCTAAAAGATCCCCCCTCAATCTTCTAAATTCCAGCGATTACAAGCCGAGTCTATCCAGTCTTTCTTCATATGGAAGTCCTGCCATCTCAGGAATCAGTCTGGTGAACCTTCTCTGTACTCACTCAATGGCAAGAATGTATTTCCTCAGATTAGGAGATCAAAACTGTACGCAATACTCCAGGTGTGGTCTCACGAAGACCCTGTACAACTGCAGTAGAACCTCCCTGCTCCTATAGTCAAATCCTTGTGCTCGGGCATAGATGGATGTTGGGTTCCTTGATCAGAGAGGCGAGACTCACCGTTTCTCCAGCCAGGGCAGGTAGAGGAGGCATTCGCACAGCAAGGTGGTGTACATCCATCCAAAGGTGGTCTCTGGAAACCGCGTCAGCTCTGAATCGCTCATTACACGAAAGGCCAGCACAATGTCCGACCAAAACGGGATCCTTTCCTCAGGAGGCTCCTTGAAGATCTCCCATCTTTCAATGGAGAGGAAATAAGACCATTAACGACACAACTATTTATTTACATTGAAGATAGACACAAAATGCTGGAGTAACTCAGCGGGACAGGCAGTTTAGTTTATTGTCACGTGTACCGAGGTACAGTGAAAAGCTTTTGTTGTGCGCTAACCAGCCAGCGGGAAGACAATACATGATTACAATCGAGCACAGTTACATGATAAGGGGATAACGTTTAGTGCAAGGTACAGCCAGTAAAGTCCAACCAAATATAGTCCGAGGGTCTCCAAAGAGGTAGATAGTAGTTCAGGACCGCTCTCTAGTTGGTGATAAGATGATTCAGTTGCCCGATAACAGCTGGGAAGAAACTGTCCCTGAATCTGGAGGTGTGCGTTTTCACACTTCTGTGGAATTCTCTGCCTCAGAGGGCGGTGGAGGCCGGTTCTCTGGATACTTTCAAAAGAGCTAGATAGGGCTCTTAAAGATAGCGGAGTCAGGGGATATGGGGAGAAGGCAGGAACGGGGTTACTGATTGGGGATGATCAGCCATGATCACATTGAATGGCGGTGCTGGCTTGAAGGGCCGAATGGCCTACTCCTGCACCTATTGTCTATTGTACCTTTTGCCGGATGGGAGAGGGGAGAAGAGGGAGTGGCCAGGGTGCGGCTGGTCCTTGATGATGCTGCTGGCTTTGCCGAGACAGCGTGAGGTGTAGATGGAGTCAATGGAAGGGAGGTTGGTTTGTGTGATGGTCTGGGCTGCGTCCACAATTCGCTGCAATTTCTTGCGGTCTTGGGTGGAGCTGTTCCCAAACCAAGCTGTGATGCATCCCGATGACTCTCTGCCTCAACTACCTCCTCTGGCAGCTCGTTCCGTACACCCACCACCCTCTGTGTGAAGAATTATTTTCTTCGAAAGCCTTTACAACTGCATTAAAACATTCCAGCTGTCTTGCACTCTTTGGAAGGGCCCTATAGAATGCTTTCTATGGAGCGCCTGGACAAGTCCTGTGTGCTCTTTCCAGCTTGAATGTAATGTTGTAATGGGAATGACCTCCTTTTCGGGAATGGAGAATGGAGCAGCTGGGCTTGTACACTCTGGAGTTTAGAAGGATGAGAGGGGATCATATTGAAACATACAAGATCATTAAGGGTTTGGACACGCTAGAGACAGGAGACATGTTCCCGATGTTGGGGGAGTCCAGAACCAGGGGCCACACAGTTTAAAAATAAGGGGTAAGCCATTTAGAACGGAGATGAGGAAACACTTTTTCTCACAGAGAGTGGTGAGTCTGTGGAATTCTCTGCTTCAGAGGGCGGTGGAGGCCGGTTCTCTGGATACTTTCAAGAGAGAGCTAGATAGGGCTCTTAAAGATAGCGGAGTCAGGGGATATGGGGAGAAGGCAGTGACTGGGTACTGATTGGGGATGATCACATAGAATGGCGGTGCTGGCTCGAAGGGCCGAATGGGCCTACTCCTGCCCCTGTTGTCGATTGTCTTACCCAGACAGGATCTGTACCCCGGCATCGGGAGCCTCAGTAGACCGTGCAATGGAGTAGACGTGGGCAAAGGTCTCCGCAAACCAGCGCCGAAGACTTTCCACCGGAGTCACTAATTTCAACAAGATAACCATTAATTTACAGTCACAGTTCAGTTTATTGTCCCGTGCACCGAGGTACAGTGAAAAGCTTTTGTTGCGTGCTAACCAGTCAGCGGAAAGACAATACATGATTACAACATTATTATACATGCCATTCAGTATGCAGATGCATAGAAACATAGAAAATAGGTGCAGGAGGAGGCCATTTGGCCCTTCGAGCCAGCACCGCCATTCATTGTGATCATGGCTGATCGTCCCCAATCAGTAACCCGTTCCTGCCTTCTCCCCATATCCCTTGATTCCACTAGCCCCCAGAGCTCTATCTAACTCTCTCTTAAATCCATCCAGTGATTTGGCCTCCACTGCCCTCTGTGGCAGGGAATTCCACAAATTCACAACTCTCTGGGTGAAAAACTTTTTTCTCAGCTCAGTCTTAAATGGCCTCCCCTTTGTTCCAAGACTGTGGCCCCTGGTTCTGGACACGCCAAACATTGGGAACATTTTTCCTGCATCTAGCTTGTCCAGTACTTTTATAATTTTATATGTTTCTGTAAGATCCCCCCTCATCCTTCTAAACTCCAGTGAATAGAAGCCTAGTCTTTTCAATCTTTCCTCATATGACAGTCCCACCATCCCAGGGATCAATCTCGTGAACCTACGCTGCACTGCCTCAATCACAAGGATATCTGTCCTTCCTCAAATTAGGAGACCAAAACTGTACACAATACTCCAGATGTGGTCTCACCAGAGCCCTGTACAACTGCAGAAGAACCTCTCTACTCCTACACTGAAATCCTCTTGTTATGAAGGCCAACATTCCATTAGGGAATGGCATGATAAGACATGATAAGGGAATAACGTCAAGGATAGACTGAGGGTCGCCAATGAGGTAGATCGTGGTTCAGGGCTGCTCTCTGGTTGAACAACAAGAGTCAGTCGAATTGCTTGCACTCGAGAGGCGCAAGGAACTGCCGATGCTGGAAGCCAATTAACCTACAAACCGGAGCACCCGGATAAAACCCACACGGTCACGGGGCGAAGGTACAAAGTCCGTACAGGCCAGCACCCGAGGTCAGGATCGAACCCGGGTCTCTGGCGCTGTGAGGCAGCAACTCTACCGCTGCGCCGCCGTGCCGCCCGCTGCTGGCCAGGCAGCATCCGTGGAGAAAAACAATGAGTGATGTTTTGCGTCTGAAGCTGAACGGACCCAGACAAAGGTCCCGTCCCAAAACATCACCTATCCTCTTTCTCCGGAGAGATGAGGTCTGAGCCACCGAGTTACTCCAGCACTCTGTGGCTATCAATAAATAATTCGTGCCTTTGCAGAGAGCAGACTTTGCTCATTTTTATTCTCCGTCTACACTCTGCCCCCTCTCACCTTAAAGGTGTGGCCTCTAGTGCTTCATTCGGTTTAGGTGGAATTTCATTAGGTTCAGAATCGAACCCGTGTCTCTGGCGCCGTGAGGCAGTAACTCTACCGCTGCGCAACCGTGCCACCCGAAAATAGGTAGAAGGCACTCAGACCAGAACCCTCCATTCCCTTCCTGTCCATATATCATATAACCATATAACAATTACAGCACGGAAACAGGCCTTCTTGGCCCTTCCAGTCCGTGCTGACCATTTATTTTCCCCTAGTCCCATCTACCTGCACTCAGACCATACCCCTCCATTCCCTTCCCGTCCATATACCTATCCACTTTACTTTTAAATGTTAAAATCGATCCTGCCTCCACCACTTCTGCAGGAAGATCATTCCACACAGCCACCACTCTCTGAGTAAAGAAGTTCCCCCTCATGTTACCCCCAAACTTCTGTCCCTTAATTCTCATGTCATGCCATCTTGTTTGAATCTTCCCCACCCTCAATGGGAAAAGCTTATCCACGTCAACTCTGTCTATCCCTTTCATCATTTTAAAGACCTCAATCAAATCCCCCCCTTAACCTTCTGCGCTCCAAAGAATAAAGACCTAACTTGTTCAACCTTTCTCTGTAACTTAGTTGCTGGAACCCAGGCAACATTCTAGTAAATCTCCTCTGTACTCTCTCTATTTTGTTGACATCCTTCCTATAATTAGGCGACCAAAATTGTACACCATACTCCAGAATTGGTCTTACCAATGCCTTGTACAATTTTAACATTACTTCCCTACTCCTATATTCAATGCTCTGATTTATAAAGGCCAGCACACCAAAAGCTTTCTTTACCATCCTATCTACATGCGATTCCACCTTCAGGGAACTATGCACAGTTATTCCTAGATCCCTCTGTTCCACAGCATTCCTCAATTCCCTACAGCCACCACTCGAGTCGAGTCGAGACCCTTCATCAGACTTGACTGGTCTGAAGAAAGGCCTCGACCCGAAACGTCGCCCATTCCTTCTCTCCAGAGATGCTGCCTGTCCCACAGAGTCACTCGAGCATCTTGTGTCTGTCTTAAATCAGAATCTGCAGTTCCTTCCCACACACTTTGATGATGTCGGCTGCTTTTCCGAGTCAGTGTGAAATGTAGATGGAGTCAATGGTGGGGAGTGTGGTCTGTGTGATGGACTGGGCTACATAGAAACATAGAAAATAGGTGCAGTAGGAGCCCATTCGGCCCTTCGAGCCAGCACCGCCATTCATTGTGATCATGGCTGATCGTCCCCAATCAATAACCCGTGCCTGCCTTCTCCCCATATCCCTTGACTCCACTAGCCCCTAGAGCTCTATCTAACTCTCTTAAATCCTTCCAGTGATTTGGCCTCCACTGCCCTCTGTGGCAGGGAATTCCACAGATTCACAACTCTCTGGGTGAAAAAGTTTTTTCTCACCTCAGTCTTAAATGACCTCCCCTTTATTCTAAGACTGTGGCCCCTGGTTCTGGACTCGCCCAACATTGGGAACATTTTTCCTGCATCTAGCTTGTCCAGTCCTTTTATAATTTTATTTGTTTCTATAAGATCCCTCCTCATCCTTCTAAACTCCTGTGAATACAAGCCTAGTCTTTTCAATCTTTCCTCATATGACAGTCCCGCCATCCCAGGGATCAATCTCATGAACCTACGCTGCACTGCCTCAATCACAAGGATATCTGTCCTTCCTCAAATTAGGAGACCAAAACTGTACACAATACTCCAGATGTGGTCTCACCAGAGCCCTATACAACTGCAGAAGAACCTCTCTACTCCTACACTGAAATCCTCTTGTTATGAAGGCCAACATTCCATTAGGGAATGGCATGATAAGACATGATAAGGGAATAACGTCAAGGATAGACTGAGGGTCGCCAATGAGGTAGATCGTGGTTCAGGGCTGCTCTCTGGTTGAACAACAAGAGTCAGTCGAATTGCTTGCACTCGAGAGGCGCAAGGAACTGCCGATGCTGGAAGCCAATTAACCTACAAACCGGAGCACCCGGATAAAACCCACACGGTCACGGGGCGAAGGTACAAAGTCCGTACAGGACAGCACCCGAGGTCAGGATCGAACCCGGGTCTCTGGCGCTGTGAGGCAGCAACTCTACCGCTGCGCCGCCGTGCCGCCCGCTGCTGGCCAGGCAGCATCCGTGGAGAAAAACAATGAGTGATGTTTTGCGTCTGAAGCTGAACGGACCCAGACAAAGGTCCCGTCCCAAAACATCACCTATCCTCTTTCTCCGGAGAGATGAGGTCTGAGCCACCGAGTTACTCCAGCACTCTGTGGCTATCAATAAATAATTCGTGCCTTTGCAGAGAGCAGACTTTGCTCATTTTTATTCTCCGTCTACACTCTGCCCCCTCTCACCTTAAAGGTGTGGCCTCTAGTGCTTCATTCGGTTTAGGTGGAATTTCATTAGGTTCAGAATCGAACCCGTGTCTCTGGCGCCGTGAGGCAGTAACTCTACCGCTGCGCAACCGTGCCACCCGAAAATAGGTAGAAGGCACTCAGACCAGAACCCTCCATTCCCTTCCTGTCCATATATCATATAACCATATAACAATTACAGCACGGAAACAGGCCTTCTTGGCCCTTCCAGTCCGTGCTGACCATTTATTTTCCCCTAGTCCCATCTACCTGCACTCAGACCATACCCCTCCATTCCCTTCCCGTCCATATACCTATCCACTTTACTTTTAAATGTTAAAATCGATCCTGCCTCCACCACTTCTGCAGGAAGATCATTCCACACAGCCACCACTCTCTGAGTAAAGAAGTTCCCCCTCATGTTACCCCCAAACTTCTGTCCCTTAATTCTCATGTCATGCCATCTTGTTTGAATCTTCCCCACCCTCAATGGGAAAAGCTTATCCACGTCAACTCTGTCTATCCCTTTCATCATTTTAAAGACCTCAATCAAATCCCCCCCTTAACCTTCTGCGCTCCAAAGAATAAAGACCTAACTTGTTCAACCTTTCTCTGTAACTTAGTTGCTGGAACCCAGGCAACATTCTAGTAAATCTCCTCTGTACTCTCTCTATTTTGTTGACATCCTTCCTATAATTAGGCGACCAAAATTGTACACCATACTCCAGAATTGGTCTTACCAATGCCTTGTACAATTTTAACATTACTTCCCTACTCCTATATTCAATGCTCTGATTTATAAAGGCCAGCACACCAAAAGCTTTCTTTACCATCCTATCTACATGCGATTCCACCTTCAGGGAACTATGCACAGTTATTCCTAGATCCCTCTGTTCCACAGCATTCCTCAATTCCCTACAGCCACCACTCGAGTCGAGTCGAGACCCTTCATCAGACTTGACTGGTCTGAAGAAAGGCCTCGACCCGAAACGTCGCCCATTCCTTCTCTCCAGAGATGCTGCCTGTCCCACAGAGTCACTCGAGCATCTTGTGTCTGTCTTAAATCAGAATCTGCAGTTCCTTCCCACACACTTTGATGATGTCGGCTGCTTTTCCGAGTCAGTGTGAAATGTAGATGGAGTCAATGGTGGGGAGTGTGGTCTGTGTGATGGACTGGGCTACATAGAAACATAGAAAATAGGTGCAGTAGGAGCCCATTCGGCCCTTCGAGCCAGCACCGCCATTCATTGTGATCATGGCTGATCGTCCCCAATCAATAACCCGTGCCTGCCTTCTCCCCATATCCCTTGACTCCACTAGCCCCTAGAGCTCTATCTAACTCTCTTAAATCCTTCCAGTGATTTGGCCTCCACTGCCCTCTGTGGCAGGGAATTCCACAGATTCACAACTCTCTGGGTGAAAAAGTTTTTTCTCACCTCAGTCTTAAATGACCTCCCCTTTGTTCTAAGACTGTGGCCCCTGGTTCTGGACTCGCCCAACATTGGGAACATTTTTCCTGCATCTAGCTTGTCCAGTCCTTTTATAATTTTATTTGTTTCTATAAGATCCCTCCTCATCCTTCTAAACTCCTGTGAATACAAGCCTAGTCTTTTCAATCTTTCCTCATATGACAGTCCCGCCATCCCAGGGATCAATCTCATGAACCTACGCTGCACTGCCTCAATCACAAGGATGTCCTTCCTCAAATTAGGAGACCAAAACTGTGCACAATACTCCAGATGTGGTCTCACCAGAGCCCTATACAACTGCAGAAGAACCTCTTTACTCCTGTACTGAAATCCTCTTGTTATGAAGGCCAACATTCCATTAGGGAATGGCATGATAAGACATGATAAGGGAATAACGTCAAGGATAGACTGAGGGTCGCCAATGAGGTAGATCGTGGTTCAGGGCTGCTCTCTGGTTGAACAACAAGAGTCAGTCGAATTGCTTGCACTCGAGAGGCGCAAGGAACTGCCGATGCTGGAAGCCAATTAACCTACAAACCGGAGCACCCGGATAAAACCCACACGGTCACGGGGCGAAGGTACAAAGTCCGTACAGGCCAGCACCCGAGGTCAGGATCGAACCCGGGTCTCTGGCGCTGTGAGGCAGCAACTCTACCGCTGCGCCGCCGTGCCGCCCGCTGCTGGCCAGGCAGCATCCGTGGAGAAAAACAATGAGTGATGTTTTGCGTCTGAAGCTGAACGGACCCAGACAAAGGTCCCGTCCCAAAACATCACCTATCCTCTTTCTCCGGAGAGATGAGGTCTGAGCCACCGAGTTACTCCAGCACTCTGTGGCTATCAATAAATAATTCGTGCCTTTGCAGAGAGCAGACTTTGCTCATTTTTATTCTCCGTCTACACTCTGCCCCCTCTCACCTTAAAGGTGTGGCCTCTAGTGCTTCATTCGGTTTAGGTGGAATTTCATTAGGTTCAGAATCGAACCCGTGTCTCTGGCGCCGTGAGGCAGTAACTCTACCGCTGCGCAACCGTGCCACCCGAAAATAGGTAGAAGGCACTCAGACCAGAACCCTCCATTCCCTTCCTGTCCATATATCATATAACCATATAACAATTACAGCACGGAAACAGGCCTTCTTGGCCCTTCCAGTCCGTGCTGACCATTTATTTTCCCCTAGTCCCATCTACCTGCACTCAGACCATACCCCTCCATTCCCTTCCCGTCCATATACCTATCCACTTTACTTTTAAATGTTAAAATCGATCCTGCCTCCACCACTTCTGCAGGAAGATCATTCCACACAGCCACCACTCTCTGAGTAAAGAAGTTCCCCCTCATGTTACCCCCAAACTTCTGTCCCTTAATTCTCATGTCATGCCCTCTTGTTTGAATCTTCCCCACCCTCAATGGGAAAAGCTTATCCACGTCAACTCTGTCTATCCCTTTCATCATTTTAAAGACCTCAATCAAATCCCCCCCTTAACCTTCTGCGCTCCAAAGAATAAAGACCTAACTTGTTCAACCTTTCTCTGTAACTTAGTTGCTGGAACCCAGGCAACATTCTAGTAAATCTCCTCTGTACTCTCTCTATTTTGTTGACATCCTTCCTATAATTAGGCGACCAAAATTGTACACCATACTCCAGAATTGGTCTTACCAATGCCTTGTACAATTTTAACATTACTTCCCTACTCCTATATTCAATGCTCTGATTTATAAAGGCCAGCACACCAAAAGCTTTCTTCTCCACCCTATCTACATGCGATTCCACCTTCAGGGAACTATGCACAGTTATTCCTAGATCCCTCTGTTCCACAGCATTCCTCAATTCCCTACAGCCACCACTCGAGTCGAGTCGAGACCCTTCATCAGACTTGACTGGTCTGAAGAAAGGCCTCGACCCGAAACGTCGCCCATTCCTTCTCTCCAGAGATGCTGCCTGTCCCACAGAGTCACTCGAGCATCTTGTGTCTGTCTTAAATCAGAATCTGCAGTTCCTTCCCACACACTTTGATGATGTCGGCTGCTTTTCCGAGTCAGTGTGAAATGTAGATGGAGTCAATGGTGGGGAGTGTGGTCTGTGTGATGGACTGGGCTACATAGAAACATAGAAAATAGGTGCAGTAGGAGCCCATTTGACCCTTCGAGCCAGCACCGCCATTCATTGTGATCATGGCTGATCGTCCCCAATCAATAACCCGTGCCTGCCTTCTCCCCATATCCCTTGACTCCACTGGCCCCTAGAGCTCTATCTAACTCTCTTAAATCCTTCCAGTGATTTGGCCTCCACTGCCCTCTGTGGCAGGGAATTCCACAGATTCACAACTCTCTGGGTGAAAAAGTTTTTTCTCACCTCAGTCTTAAATGACCTCCCCTTTGTTCTAAGACTGTGGCCCCTGGTTCTGGACTCGCCCAACATTGGGAACATTTTTCCTGCATCTAGCTTGTCCAGTCCTTTTATAATTTTATATGTTTCTATAAGATACCCCCTCATCCTTCTAAACTCCTGTGAATACAAGCCTAGTCTTTTCAATCTTTCCTCATATGACAGTCCCGCCATCCCAGGGATCAATCTCGTGGACCTACGCTGCACTGCCTCAATCACAAGGATGTCCTTCCTCAAATTAGGAGACCAAAGCTGTACACAATACTCCAGATGTGGTCTCACCAGAGCCCTATACAACTGCAGAAGAACCTCTCTACTCCTATACTGAAACCTCCCCTTGAGAGGATCTCACCTGTGATGAGGTGGGGGCTGAGGATTCCGGCGGCCACGTCGCTGGTGGTGTGCGGGGAGAACTTCTCTGCGATCACGGTGACGGAGCAGCCGGGGAGGGATTCGGCCACGCACAGGGCAGTGGACAAGCCCACTATGCCGGCACCGATCACCCCCACGCGCACTCTATCCATCCCTGCAGGGGGCGACAAACACCGACATTAACCTTCATTTGCACACTGGATAGCCAGCAAGCGGTCACAGGTCAATTTACATACAAGGAATTTGCCTTGGTGCTCCGTCCGCAAGTAACAACATGACACACAGTGACAGTTACGAATGACTCAGAAAACACTAAACATTAATGATAAAACACCATTGATCAAGCACGTGAACCAACAAAATACCAGACAATAGACAATAGGTGCAGGAGTAGGCCATTCGGCCCTTCGAGCCAGCACCGCCATTCAATGTGATCATGGCTGATCATCCCCAATCAGTACCCCGTTCCTGCCTTCTCCCCATATCCCCTCAGCCATGATCACATTGAATGGCGGTGCTGGCTCAAAGGGCCGAATGGCCTGCTCCTGCACCTGTTGTCTATTGTCTATTGGGAGAGGGGAGAAGAGGGAGTGGGCAGGGTGTGACAGGTCCTTGATGATGCTGCTGGCCTTGCCGAGGCAGCGTGAGGTGTAGACGGCAGTTGTGCAAGACGTTGGTGAGGCCACACGTGGACAACTGTGTTCAGTTCTAGTCTCCCTGCTATGGTATAGTTTAGCTCAGAGATATAGCGGGAAACAGGCCCTTCGGCCCACCGTGTCCGTGCCAACCAGCGACCCTTGCACATTAATCATATATATGGGCTCGGTGGGCCGAAGGGCCTGTTTTCGTGCTGTATCTTTAAACTAAAGTAAAAAGTGCGACAGTTTGCAACAAGGGGTGGTGGGTGTATGGAACGAGCTGCCAGAAGTAACTGAGGCAGGGACTATCACACCGTTGAAGAAACATTTAGACAGGTACACGGATAGGACAGAAAAACCTTTTCACCCAGTGAGTTGTGAATTTGTGGAATTCCCTGCCACAGAGGGCAGTGGAGGCCAAATCACTGGATGGATTTCAGAGAGAGTTAGATAGAGCTCTAGGGGCTAGTGGAATCAAGGGATATGGGGGAGAAGGCAGGCACAGGTTATTGATAGGGGATGATCAGCCATGATGAATGGTGGTGTAGTCTCGAAGGGCCGAATGGCCGCCTCCTGCACCTATTTTCTCTATCTCTATGACAGGTTTGGAGGGATATGGGCCAAATGCAGGCAGGTGGGACCAGTGTAGATAGGGCATGTTGGTCGGTGTGGGCAAGTTGAGCTGAAGGGCCTGTTTCTATGCTGTATCAGTCTCTGACAGTTTGTATCAGCCTCTACAGTTCCTTGCTTCTACGATTGAGATCACTACACACCCTTGGGCATTTTAATGTTACATCATCCGCAGTGTTTACGTTTGTATTTTTTTTTAACTTTGTGGCGTTTGGTCAGGTTTTAATAGGGAGAGTTTAAAGAGTTCTGCGGTTTTATCTTTGCCTGTGGTTTTGGGGATTACAGAGAGCCAAACACACACACACACTCCCCGCCTGACAAATCACCCACAAAAAGGCTCCGTGCAAACTTCACTGACTCAGGACTTCACCCCCAGCGAGCAAAGGCCCAAGTTATGCAACTCTCACCGGTCGCTGCAAACACCTTCAAGACTGTCTGTGGACTCAATGAACCGTGAGTGGTGGCTTGCATAACACACACACACACACACACACACACACACAGAGCCATATACACACACACACAGACACACACACACACACACACACACACACACACACACACACACACAGAGAGCCATACACACACACGCACAGACACACACACACACAGAGCCATACACACACACACAGACACACACACAGACACACACACACAGAGCCATACACACACACACACACACACACACACACACACACAGAGCCATACACACACACACACAGAGCCATACACACACACACAGACACACACACACACACACACACAGAGCCATACACACACACACAGAGCCATACACACACACACACACACACACACACACACACACACACAGAGCCATACACACACACACACAGAGCCACACACACACACACACAGAGCCATACACACACACACAGACACACACACACACACACACACAGAGCCATACACACACACACAGACACACACACACACAGAGCCAAACACACACACACACACACACACACACACACAGACAGGCACTCACAAACACA
>OY740785.1:117203122-117250622 GCA_963514005.1 Raja brachyura
AACTTCATACAGCCTCAGACAAAGTTGTCTTCAGTAACACAAAGTCAAGTCAAAGTCAAACGAGTTTATTGTCATGTGTCCCTGACAGGACAATGAAATTCCTTCTTTGCATAGCACAATGGAACATAGAATGCATTGACTACAATTCTGTACAGGGTTTTGGTGAGGCCACACCTGGAGTATTGCGTACAGTTTTGGTCTCCAAATCTGAGGAAAGACATCCTTGCCATAGAGGGGGCACAGAGAAGATTCACCAGACTGATTCCTGGGATGTCAGGACTTTCATATGAGGAAAGATTTGATATACTCGGCTTTTACTCGCTGGAATTTAGAAGACTGAGGGGGGATCTTATAGAAACTTACAAAATTCTTAAGGGGTTGGACAAGCTAGATGCTGGAAGATTGTTCCCGATGTTGGGGGAGTCCAGAACAAGGGGTCACAGTCTAAGGATAAGGGGGAATTCCTTTAGGACCGAAATGAGGAAAACATTCTTTACACAGAGAGTGGTGAGTCTCTGGAATTTCATTTCGGAGTCACGTGAGTGACTTCGTGAAGAGCCCGCCGGCGCGCATGCTCGACATATCGTCGTATCGCGTTGCTGCGACGGCTGACGGAGGAGCGTGCTCCTCGCCAGCCCTTCATAAGGGAACCACGCAGGTAAGTATGCTACCTTAAGTTGGTGGTTCTTGTTGTGTTTGCTTCACAGCAAGAACATGGATGGGAGAGGCCGGAGTTCGAGGAGAAGTCGCCGGCCAGCAGTTCCGGAGCGAGAGTTGTCGGGGGTACCTGCAACGCAGACCGGAACGAGGGCGGAGATGTCGGTGAGCTCTGTATTTTCAGGTCCGGACCCGCCCGCACACCACAGCTCGGAGGAGTCCGACGAGGAGGAGTGTGGTGTGCCGCCAGAGCAGGACGACCCTGCCATGGCAGCCAGGTCGTCAGCAGGCTTGCTGACGGCTTCGAGCAGAAGGGTCCGTGCGGCTGCACGGCCCGTTTCACGCAGCCCTCTGAGAAGGGGAAGGGCAGGAGCCCAGCAGCCTAACCCTGTCGGGGCTAAGGCTCTGCCTGCCGCCCAGGAGCGGTCAGGTTCCAGGACGGGACCCGGGGCAGCTGTGAGGTCCAGCCGTCGCCCCCCAACTTTCGACGCCGGGACGAGTCAGTTGGGGGTCCCGTCACGGTCGCCGAGCCCCCCATGGATGGGTGGGCGAGACCATGCGTCGGCAAGGTCCACGATGTGGGCAGCTGGCAAGCCTGCACGGGCCCCAGGTATCCAGGCTTCGGCTGGTGCCGACACCATGCCGCACCTGTCCATAGAGGCAACGGCTTCCGCTCCCGCTAAACGGAGGCGGTTGAACACGCCCGTGCAGGAATCGCGCAGTTTCGCCTCGGCGGCTGTCGACGACAACTACCGGCACCGGCAGGGCCTCGACGAGGTGCGGGCCGATGACAGGAGCCCCGGCCAATTTTCAGAGCCGGAGGACTCCGACCACCTGAGTGTTCAGGGTGAAGGGCGTATTGACCGGATGGAGCGGCTGCTGGAGCTTCTCCTACAAGGTCAACAACAACAGGCATCCAGCAGCGACAGGCACAGGGCTTCATCACCAGCTTCGTACACCAGCCTGGAGCAGCAGGACGAGGAGGCCGTGGTTGACCCCATCCCACCCCCGCCTGAATTACCGGCGGAGGACCTCCTCGATGTGGCTACCAAATTTGCAGCCCCTCATTCGTTGGGGCTTCCCATCAATACGAAGTTGGCAGCCACAGTGGACTTCCTAAATAATCACCAGCTTCAGGAGGAAGTCCTACTACAAGCCATGAGCCGTCACAAGGCTCCATCAAACTGCAATTCCCTCAACGTGCCTGTGGTCAATACGCCAATATGGGGCAACATCAGTGCGGCTATCCGTCAGCAGGAGCTGAAAATTCAGCGGATCCTGAAACTCCTCATGGCCGGGATTACTGCCTTTGTGCGGTCGGTCGACGGAGAGGAGCTTAATTTGGACCAGGAGGATGCTCTGGCGCTTCTGTGCGCTACTCAAAACGAAATAAACGGCTTTCACAAAAACAGCATCCGCCCAGCGCTCAACCCTAAGTTTGCAGGGTTGTGCAAACCACCGCCGCCGCCGCCGCCCCGTCAGCTCTTTGGCGAAGACCTCTCCAAAAGGGTCAGAGAGCTGGATGAACAAGCCAAGACCGTGGGGCTCATGCGCTCTCACAGTGCCCCCACGCCATCAAGCTCGAAAGCCCCACTTGGCCGTTCACGAGGGTCTGTCAGCACTTCCACCAGGAATTACCCTCCAGCTCCAAACCGATATCAGCCACCCCAACCCCAGGGGTCTTTTTTAGGACAGGCTCGGCAGAAGCCGAGGTGGAAAATGAGGACGCCACGACCTCAAACCAACCCAGCACCTCCACGACCACCCACTCGTGTCAGGGACCGCCGGTAACCACAGAGGTGAGGCGATCTGGTTCTCTCTTTTCTCTTTGTTTAACTCCACATGTTGGTGGGCGTTTGCGGTTGTTTGCGGGTGCATGGGGTGACATTACCAGCGATGAGTATGTGTTACGGAATATTCAGGGCCATAGTATTGAGTTTATTAATGGGGACATCCCTCCACCTCAGCATAGACCGGGTCGTACTTTCAAACTAACGGCTGCGGAACAGTCAGTAGGCTATAAGGAAATTTTAAGGTTGGAACAGAAAGGGGTCATAGAGAGAACGGTTCATGAGCCCGTTGAATTTGTTTCCAATATTTTCACTAGACCTAAGAAGGATGGAGGCTGTAGAGTCATTATTGATCTAACCACTCTGAATAACTTTGTAACATATAATCATTTTAAAATGGACACGTTTGAAACGGCCAAATCATTGATTTCACAAGGGTGCTTTATGGCATGCATTGATTTACAGGATGCGTACTATACCGTACCTATGAAAAAATATTACAGAAGGTTCTTAAAATTTATCTGGATGGATCAGCTGTGGCAATATAGGGCGTTGCCTAATGGGCTCACCACAGCCCCTCGCTTATTTACTAAATTGGTGAAGCCAATTATGGCTTATTTAAGACAAAGACATCATATTGTTATGGCCTATTTAGATGATATTTAATTGTCGGCCACACCTTGGAATTAGCACAACAAGGGGTGGCAGCTGCGGTCAATTTGTTCCAACAGCTTGGGTTCATTGTTCATCCAGAAAAATCTAAGTTCTGCCCCACCCAGGTAATTAATTATCTGGGGTTCCAGGTGAATTCCATTAGCATGAGAGTCACCATACCAATTAACAAAATTGAGGAGGTAACACAGGTGTGTACAGACTTGATTAATACTCGTATACCATCGATTCGTCACACAGCTACTGTCATTGGCAAGATTGTGGCTTTGTTTCCGGCAGCCCGGTATGGACCTCTGCATTAACAAAACTTGCAGAGAGCCAAGATCGCTGCGTTGCGACGGCATGCTGGTCATTATGATCGATCAATGCGGCTGCCGCCTGCAGCATTGGATGAATTACGATGGTGGGTTTGCCACATTAGTAACTCGTTCAAAACTATTATTGAGGCGAAACCGATGATATACTTACAAACTGATGCGAGCTCTGATGGCTGGGGAGCTACGAATCAATTCTCTAGTTGTGGGGGCCGATGGGATACCCTTGAGAATACGATGTTGGTATCACAAGGGATCAACTATTTGGAGCTGCTTGCAGCGTTTCACGGACTTCGTGCATATTGTTCCAAGATCATTGGAGCACATGTCCGGCTCCAAATAGACAATACCACAGCGGTGGCATATTTAAACCACATGGGCGGTACCAGGTCAGTTTCATGTGATAAATTGGCTAATTCAATTTGGCTCTGGTGTGTCAAGAGAGACATTTGGATTTCAGCTACCTATTTGCCAGGTGAGCTTAATATTGTGGCGGACGCCAGGTCACGCAAGTTCAATGATAATATTGAATGGATGTTACATCCTGAAATTTTTGCAAAAATCACAGCCAAATTTGGGAAACCGGACATTGACCTTTTTGCGTCCCGGTTGAACCATCAGGTACCAACCTACGTCGCGTGGGAACCAGATCCTGGGGCTATAGCGTTAGATGCATTCTCGCTAGACTGGGGGAATTGCTTTTTCTATGCATTCCCCCCGTTTTGCCTCATCAGTCGGGTATTACGTAAAATTCAGATGGACGGTGCCAAGGGCATCCTTATCATACCCGACTGGCCTACACAGCCATGGTATCCGATGGTCTTTGACACGCTCAGTGAACCTTGGGTCCGTTTGCAGGGTAGCCCAGAATTAGTTACTCACCCTGTTTCAGGGGAGCCACATCCCTGCCATGGCTATTTAAATTTGTTGGCTTGCAGATTCTGAATCGGCCTTTAGAACAATACGGCCTTTCTACCCGGACCATGGATACCATTGCGGCGTCGTGCCGAGAGTCTACAAGGCGAAGATACCGCTCTCACATCAGGAAGTGGGAAGCCTTCTGCAGCCGCTCTCGCATCACGTACGATGCCGTGACTATAACCGACGTCCTGGAATTCCTCGCGGGGTTGCACCATGATGAACACTTAAGCTACAGTGCCATCAACAGCGCCAGGAGCGCTCTATCATTCTACCTCAATATTGAGGTGGGATCCAACAGGCTAGTGTCCAGGCTCATGCGGGGTATTTTCAATACGAATCCGCCTACACCACGTTACAATATCTCCTGGGATGTCAGGGACGTTTTAACTCTGCTCAGGACGTGGTCCCCCATGGAAGGGCTCCAGCTGGACAAACTCACCATGAAGCTGGTGATGTTACTAGCGCTGACTTCAGCACAGAGGGTACAGACACTCCACAAACTACGTGTCGACAGAATGATGTCTACCCCCACAGAAGTAGCTTTCTTTGTTGACGAGCTACTGAAGCAACACAGACCTGGGTGCACAGGGCTGCAGCTGAAGTTCCCGGCATACCCCGCTGATGCTAGGCTATGCTTAGCCTCCCATATCCGTTACTACGTCAAGGTGACGGCAAGCATCAGAGGAATGGAGAGATACCTGCTTGTCACTCATAAGAGACCTCACCATCGAGTGACAACACAGACGATATCCAGGTGGCTTCGAGTCGTCTTGGGTAAGTCGGGTATCGACACTAATGTGTTCAAATCTCATTCCACCAGGGCTGCATCGACGTCGGCGGCGAGGGTCATGGAGGTGCCCATGGACCATATTCTCGCCACAGCAGGATGGGCTAATGAGACGGTGTTCCAGCGGTTCTACAACCGGCCCGTTGCTGCGCCTCTACAGTTCGCAGAAGCCGTGCTAGATGCGGGGCAAGAACGTGGAGATGTCCCCGAATGAGGGGTTTTGATTTGTTTGTTAATAAATATGCTTTGTTTTGCAGTATGGACTAGTCAGCAAGTTATTCCTCCCATCCATCCCTGGTAGTGGTGTGACAGCATGGACGTGGTCCAGGGCGTGTCATCACAGAAGCTTTGAAGTCTTCACGAAGTCACTCACGTGACTCCGAAATGAAATAGTAAGATTGAACGAGAACTTACCAGTTCGAAGGTTGATCATTATTTCATGAGGAGTCGAAGTGAGGGATTTCGTGCCCTCCTCGCCCAACCCTCAATCACCTTCAGCTGGTAATCTTAGTCGTTTCATTCTTACTATGTGAAGTCATTTCTTGATTGGTTTCTGTGATTCCACGCCGCTACTTTGAAGTATGTCGAGCATGCGCGCCGGCGGGCTCTTCACGAAATCCCTCACTTCGACTCCTCATGAAATAATGATCAACCTTCGAACTGGTAAGTTCTCGTTCAATCTTACTATTCTCTGCCACAGAGGGTAGTTGAGGCCAGTTCATTGGCTATATTTAAGAGGGCGTTAGATGTGGCACTTGTGGCTAAAGGGATCAGGGGGTATGGAGAGAAGGCAGGTACGGGATTCCGAGTTGGATGATCAGCCATGATCACATTGAATGGCGGTGCAGGCTCGAAGGGCCGAATGGCCTACTCCTGCACCTATTTTCTATGTTTCTATGTTTCTATCCATAAATACACCCATGACAATAAATTAATAAAGTGCAAATAACAGATGGAGGGATATTAATGTTCAGAGTTCCGAGCCAGGTGGCTGTGGAGAAGTAGCTATTCCTAAACCGGGTTGTTGCAGTCTTCAGGCTCCTGTACCTTCTACCCGAAGGTAGCAGGGAGATGAGTGTATGACCAGGATGGTGTGGGTCCTTGATGATGCTGCCAGCCTTTTTGAGGCAGCGACTGCGGTAAATCCCCTCGATGGAAGGAAGGTCAGAGCCGATGATGGACTGGGCAGTGTTTACTACTTTTTGTAGTCTTTTCCTCTCCAGGGCGCTCAAGTTGCCGAACCAAGCCACGATGCAACCAGTCAGCAAGCTCTCTACTGTGCACCTGTAGAAGTTAGAGAGAGTCCTCCTTGACAGACCAACTCTCCGTAATCTTCTCAGGAAGTAGAGGCGCTGATGAGCTTTCTTAATAATTGCATCTGTGTTCTCGGACCAGGAAAGATCTTCACAGATGTGCACGCCCAGGAATTTGAATCTCTTGACCCTTTCAACCATCGACCCGTTGATATAAACGGGACTGTGGGTCCCCATCCTACTCTTTCCAAAGTCCACAATCAGTTCCTTGGTTTTGCTGGTGTTGAGGGCCAGGTTATTGTGCTGGCACCATATGGACAGTTGCTCGATCTCTCCTATATATTCCGACTCATCCCCATCAGTGATACGTCCCACAACAGTGGTGTCGTCAGCGAACTTGATGATGGAGTTCGCACTATGACCGGCTACACAGTCATGAGTATAGAGTGAGAACAGCAGGGGGCTGAGCACGCAGCCTTGAGGTGCTCCCGTGCTGATTGTTATCGAGTCTGACACATTTCCACCAATACGAACAGACTGTGGTCTGTGGGTGAGGAAGTCGAGGATCCAATTGCAGAGGGATGTGCAGAGACCCAGTTCTGCGAGTTTGGTAACCAGCTTGGAGGGGATGATTGTGTTAAATGCCGAGCTGTAGTCAATGAATAACAGCCTGACATATGAGTTTTTGTTGTCCAAGTGGTCCAGAGCGGAATGGAGGGCCAGCGAGATCGCGTCCACCATTGATCTGTTGTGGCGGTAAGCCAACTGCAGTGGGTCCAGGTTTTTGTCGGGGCAGGAGTTGATTTGCGCCATGATCAACCTCTCGGAGCACTTCATCACCACAGGCGTTAGTGCCACAGGTCGATAGTCATTGAGGTACGTCACCTTGCTCTTCTTGGGCACCGGTATTATTGATGCCCTTTTGAAGTTGCAAAACACCTAATTTGTTGCTTCAGCAAATCGACGAGTAGAATTAGGCCATTCGGCCCATCAAATCTACTCCGCCATTCAATCATGGCTGATCTAACCCCATTCTCCTGCCTTCTCCCCATTCCCCCCGACACCCGTACTAATCAAGAATTTATCAATCTCTGCCTTAAAAATATCCACTGACTTGGCAGGAAACATGTTCCCAATGTTGGCGGAGTCCAGAACCAGGGGCCACAGTTTAAGAATAAGGGGTAAGCTATTTAGAACGGAGACGGTGAAACACTTTTTCTCACAGAGAGTTGTGAGTCTGTGGAATTCTTTGCCTCGGAGGGCGGTGGAGGCCGGTTCTCTGGATGCTTTCAAGAGAGAACTAGATAGGGCTCTTAAATATAGCGGAGTCAGGGGATATGGGGAGAAGGCAGGAACGGGATACTGATAGAGGGTGATCACATTGAATGGCGGTGCTGGCTCGAAGGGCTGAATGGCCTACTCCTGCACCTATTGTCTATTGTCTAATCTACCTGTAAAACTACAGCAAGTAGCACTATCATTGTTATGGTTCATATCCAGTGAGTACAGGAGGTTTAGAGGGATATGGGCCAGACACAGGCATATGGGACTAGGTATTGTGGTCAGCATGGTCAAGCTGAGCCGAAGGGCCTGTCACCGTGCTGTGGCTCTGGTGCTGTGCAAGAAGCATCATTTAGTTTTAACTCATTAAACTATGTAACCATATAACCATATAACAATTACAGCACGGAAACAGGCCTTCTCGGCCCTTCCAGTCCGTGCCGACCATTTATTTTCCCCTAGTCCCATCTACCTGCACTCAGACCATACCCCTCCATTCCCTTCCCGTCCATATACCTATCCACTTCACTTTTAAATGTTAAAATTGATCCTGCCTCCACCACTTCTGCTGGAAGCTCATTCAACACAGCCACCACTCTCTGAGTAAAGAAGTTCCCCCTCATGTTACCCCTAAACTTCTGTCCCTTAATTCTCATGTCATGCCCTCTTGTTTGAATCTTCCCTACCCTCAATGGGAAAAGCTTATCCACGTCAACTCTGTCTATCCCTTTCATCATTTTAAAGACCTCAATCAAGTCCCCCCTTAACCTTCTGCGCTCCAAAGAATAAAGACCTAACTTGTTCAACCTTTCTCTGTAACTTAGTTGCTGGAACCCAGGCAACATTCTAGTAAATCTCCTCTGTACTCTCTCTATTTTGTTGACATCCTTCCTATAATTAGATGACCAAATTATGTACTATGGACTGTCTTTCGTTGCGTCGAGGGCTCATAGTGAGTGACTTATTAACGTGCAGGAACGAACTGTAAATGTGTAGGAAAGAACTGCAGATGCTGGCTTAAATCGAAGATAGACACAAAATGCTGGAGTAACTCAGCGGGACAGGCAGCATCACTGGAGAGAAGGAATGGGTGACGTTTCAGGTCGAGGCAACTTCGACCCGAAACGTCACCCGTTCCTTCTCTCTAGAGATGCTGCCTGTCCCGCTAAGGAACTGTAAATGCTGGTTGAAACTGAAGATCGACATAAAAATGCTGGAGTGACTCAGCGGGTCAGTCAGCATCTCTGGAGATAAGGGATAGGGGACGGGTCGGGAATGACCAGTAATGTCCTCCACAGATGCTGCCTGACCCGCTGAGTTACTCCAGCACTCTGTGAAACGTCACCTATCCATGTTCCCCACAGATGCTACCTGACCCGCTGAGTTACTCCAGCACTCTGTGAAACGTCACCTATCCATGTTCTCCACAGATGCTGCCTGACCCGCTGAGTTACTCCAGCACTCTGTGAAACGTCACCTATCCATGTTCCCCACAGATGCTGCCTGACCCGCTGAGTTACTCCAGCACTCTGTGAAACGTCACCTATCCATGTTCTCCACAGATGCTGCCTGACCCGCTGAGTTACTCCAGCACTCTGTGAAACGTCACCTATCCATGTTCTCCACAGATGCTGCCTGACCCGCTGAGTTACTCCAGCACTCTGTGAAACGTCACCTATCCATGTTCTCCACAGATGCTGCCTGACCCGCTGAGTTACTCCAGCACTCTGTGAAACGTCACCTATCCATGTTCCCCACAGATGCTGCCTGACCCGCTGAGTTACTCCAGCACTCTGTGAAACGTCACCTATCCATGTTCTCCACAGATGCTGCCTGACCCGCTGAGTTACTCCAGCACTCTGTTAAACGTCACCTATCCATGTTCTCCACAGATGCTACCTGACCCGCTGAGTTACTCCAGCACTCTGTGAAACGTCGCCTATCCATGTTCTCCACAGATGCTACCTGACCCGCTGAGTTACTCCAGCACTCTGTGAAACGTCGCCTATCCATGTTCTCCACAGATGCTGCCTGACCCGCTGAGTTACTCCAGCACTCTGTGAAACGTCGCCTATCCATGTTCTCCACAGATGCTGCCTGACCCGCTGAGTTACTCCAGCACTTTTGTCAACCGATAAAGCTGTACATCGTTGGAGGGCGGGAGGAAACCAGAGCACCCGGAGAAAACCCACGCAGGTCACGGAGAGAAGGCACAGACAGCACCCGTAATGTGCTCAGTGCTGGTCGCCCAATTACAGGAAGGATGTGGAGGCTTTGGAAAGGGTGTAGGGGAGGTTCACCAGAATGATGCCTGGATTAGGGTGTATAAACTACATGGTGAGGTTCAAGTTCAAGTTAATTGTCACATAACCAATTAAGCTGCAGTGATATTTCAATTCAATTCAACTTTAATGTCATTGCACAGATACAAGTATAGGTACAACAAAATGCAGTTTAGCGTCAGTTCGTAATGATAGCAATATAGAAATAAATACAGAATACAGACATGTGGACGTAGAGACTGGAGAGATCTCTATCGTCGGGACTCCGAGTCCAGCAGTGTGATGGTGTTATTGTAGAAACTGTTCCTCATCCTACTAGTGCGGGAACCTGAGGCTCCTGTACCGCCTCCCTGATGGTAGGAGGGCAAACAGTCCATGGTTAGGGTGGGAGGGGTCCTTGATGATCTTCCCGGCCCGTCTCAGACACCGTTTTGGGTGGAGGGCATCCATGGCAGGGAGCGGGGCACCGATGATGTACTGGGCGGTTTTCACCACCCGTTGTAGCAAAGCTTATAGAGGAGCAAGATGCGCCACTCAGTGGAAAAGGCGTAGTATCACGTGTGTGATTGTCGACGCCATATTAGCCGACCAGAGATGGCGTCGACTATGGCGTCTACATCATTGGGAAACTAGGCTCCTCTATAATCTTTGTCTCTCGATCTCCCGCTGTGTAATCCGCTCCAAAGCTACAGAGCGGTTGCAAGCAAAGATTATAGAGGAGCAAGATGCATTAGAAAGTTATTAGATTTATTTGTAATAGATCTTTACTTACCTAAGTAAACGACTTCCGGTGGCGTCAATGGTGGGCTGAGAGACGCTGTTTTAATGAGCTAGAATATGAGTTGGAGGACGGAGGAGTTATGAAAATAACTACCGGAGCTGTTATTTAATTGTGTGTTATCAGAAGTCCTGCTGATAACAGAGAACAGCGGCAGTCTTAAATGAAAAAGACTAAAACTCGCCAGAAGCCTTCGAAAGCTGCTACAAGACCTGCACGAACTTATCTGAAAAAACCTGGAAAGACTCCTCAATCCCCGCAAGCATCAGCTGGAAGTTCAGAAGAAGAAGAAACTGACTTCAATGGAGGAACAACTGGTAAAGTCAGTAACAGCTTTAGTCACTGAAAACATCTCCAAAGTGATACGAGAGGGGAATGTCGCGCTGGAAAAAAAGCCTTTCCAAAAGCCTCTCCGAAAAAATTAAAGAAGGTAATGATGAGCTGATGGGGAAAATGGACGACTTAGCCAAACGTCTGGCCGAGATTGAGGAGGACTCAAACAATAAAATTAAGCGGGTTGATAAGAACTGTAATAAAAAGCTGGACGCGATGTCAAAGTCCACTGAAGCGGCTATAGAAGGAATGGATAATTCATTAACTGAGATGGCTAAGGAGATAAAGAGACCAAAAATGGAACAAGAAAGTACTGGGAGGGAGCTTGCTAAAATGAAATATAAATGTATGGACCTGGAAGCAAGATCGAGGAGGCAGAACTTGAGGATAGTTGGAGTAAAAGAAGGAAAGGAGAGTGGACAGAACTTTCAGGAGTTTGCTGCCAACTTACTCAAACAAGTACTTAAGCTGCCTGAAGCCCCGAGAATAGATACGGTTCACCGGGTCCAACGTAAGGCTCAAGCAAGCTCCAATGGCCCCCCAAGACAGATTATCCTGAAATTCTATGATATTTCAACTCTGGGAAGAATTGTGAAAAAGATTCCATATGGAGTGAATTTGATGTTTGGAGAAGACAAACTAAGATTCTTCCGTGATTTTCCAGCTGAAGTCATGGAAAAGTGGGACAAGTTTACAAACGCGAGAAGGCTACTGAAGGAGGTCGAGGGAGTAAGGTATGGGATAGTATATCCCGCGAAATTGAGAATCACTTATAATTCTGTCGAACGTGCATTCACAGATCCAGAAGAGGCATTTAAATATGCACAAAGTATCACACAGCAGGCCTACTGATAATTCGGAGTTGGTCTCCTACAATAACATAGAAGAATTGTGTTACCCTCTTTTTTTAACATACAAAAAAGACTGCTCTGGTTCATCACGGCGAATTTTCATCGAAGCGCTGACTAGGCAGCTTATCTTTGGAATGTTAATTCAAGGTCGGATTTTAAGTTTCACTTCAGCAAAGGATTGGAAAAGAAAAAAACTGTGGCGGGGAAAATAACTTGAGAATATGGAAAAATGTTATCAGTGGACTTGCAGATAGAAACTTATGACTTAACAAACACGCAATTAATTATATACTAACATAAAATATGTTAGATTCACCAGACTGATTCCTGGGATGTCAGGACCTTCATAGATTCACCAGACTGATTCCTGGGATGTCAGGACTTTCATATGAGGAAAGACTGGATAGACTCGGCTTGTACTCGCTGGAATTTAGAAGGTTGAGGGGGGATCTTATAGAGACTTACAAAATTCTTAAGGGGTTGGACAAGCTAGATGCTGGAAGATTGTTCCCGATGTGGGGGGAGTCCAGAACAAGGGGTCACAGTCTAAGGATAAGGGGGAATTCCTTTAGGACAGAAATGAGGAAAACATTCTTTACACAGAGAGTGGTGAGTCTCTGGAATTCTCTGCCACAGAAGGTAGTTGAGGCCAGTTCATTGGCTATATTTAAGAGGGCGTTAGATGTGGCACTTGTGGCTAAAGGGATCAGGGGGTATGGAGAGAAGGCAGGTACGGGATACCGAGTTGGATGATCAGCCATGATCACATTGAATGGCGGTGCAGGCTCGAAGGGCCGAATGGCCTACTCCTGCACCTATTTTCTATGTTTCTATGTTTCTAATATAATTAATAAAATTGTGTAATATTAAGACGTAGCGTAATAATGGCTGTTGTTTATTTCATGATGTTAATTACTTGCTAAATATAAGAATAACGAGTTAAAAATGATTATAAGTATCATATGATTATGATTGGAGGAATCACGTTCTGCAGTTGGAATATAAGGGGCGCTAATGAACCAATTAAAAGGGGTAAGATCTTTGCCCAATTAAAAGCTTTAAATAGTGATGTCATTTTCTTACAAGAGACACACCTGAAATATCAATTTCAGGTGTATATTTACAATATACATAAATGATCTCGATGAGGGAATTGAAGGCAATATCTCCAAGTTTGCGGATGACATTAAACTTTGGGGCAGTGTTAGCTGTGAGGAGGATGCTAGGAGAATGCAAGGTGACTTGGATAGGCTGGGTGAGTGGGCAAATGTTTGGCAGATGCAGTATAATGTGGATAAATGTGAGGTTATCCACTTTGGTGGCAAAAATAGGAAAACCGACTACTATCTAAATGGTGGCCGATTAGGAAAAGGGGAGATGCAGCGTGACCTGGCTGTCATGGTACACCAGTCATTGAAAGTAGGCATGCAGGTACAGCAGGCAGTGAAGAAAGCCAATGGTATGTTAGCTTTCATAGCAAAAGGATTTGAGTATAGGAGCAGGGAGGTTCTACTTCAGTTGTATAGGGTCTTGGTGAGGCCACACCTGGAGTATTGCGTACAGTTCTGGTCTCCAAATCTGAGGAAGGACATTATTGCCATAGAGGGAGTGCAGCGAAGGTTCACCAGACTGATTCCTGGGATGTCAGGACTGTCTTATGAACAAAGACTGCATAGACTCGGTTTATACTCTCTAGAATTTAGGAGATTGAGAGGGGATCTTATAGAAACTTACAAGAGTCTTAAGGGGTTGGACAGGCTAGATGCAGGAAGATTGTTCCCGATGTTGGGGAGGTCCAGGACAAGGGGTCACAGCTTAAGGATAAGGGGGAAATCCTTTAGGACCGAGATGAGAAGGACTTTTTTCACACAGAGAGTGGTGGGTCTCTGGAACTCTCTGCCACAGAGGGTAGTTGAGGCCAGTTCATTGGCTATATTTAAGAGGGAGTTAGATGTGGCCCTTGTGGCTAAGGGGATCAGAGGGTATGGAGAGAAGGCAGGTACGGGATACTGAGTTGGATGATCAGCCATGATCATATTGAATGGCGGTGCAGGCTCGAAGGGCCGAATGGCCTACTCCTGCACCTAATTTCTATGTTTCTATGTTTCTATCAAACACAGATAAGATTGAAGGCAAATTGGATCGGGCAAACATACTACTCTTCATTTACTTCTAATTCTAGAGGCATGGCTATTATCATTCGTAAAGGTATACCATTTAAATTAAAGAATACCATAGTAGATAAAGAGGGGAGGTACGTCATAGTCATGGGAGAAATGTATTCTACTCCACTTACTTTGATAAATATTTATGCTCCTAGTTTTGACAACCCTCAATTTTTTAGTAAAATTCTGGATACAATTTCAGAACATAACTATCAAAATGTGGCAATAGGGGGAGATTTTAATTGTGTTTTAGATCCATATTTGGATAAATCTGCAAAACAAAAAAGGATTAACATAAAATCTAAAACAAGTGAACTCCTAAATACATACATGAAAAATACCATTATGATAGATGTATGGAGGATCGCTAACCCAGTAGGTAGGGCATATTCATTTTATTCAACGGTACATAAAACATATTCACGTATTGATTATTTCTTAGTGGACACAAAATTAATTCCATACACATATAATGCAAAATATCACAATAGTATTATTCCTGATCATTCCCCGTTAACTTTCTCTTTAAAATTCGAAGGAATGCCTGACAAAAAAAATCGTTTAACCCCCAAATATTAAACAACTCACAAGGTTGTACATATTTAAAAGAGGAGATGAAATTCTTCTTTGAGACAAATGAAACACCAGGTATTTCACCCTCCTTATTATGGGGAAACTTTTAAGGCATTTATAAGAGGTACTATAATTTCATATCAAGCTTTCCAAAATAAAAAGCATAATACTGAACAATTACAGCTAGAACAAGAAATTAGACAATTAGATTTAGAAAATGCTAAAGAACCAACTATAGATAAACACAATAAGATAACAATACTAAAATATAAATTAAATAACATTTGATCGGCCAGAATAATAAGATTATTTCAAATTACAAAACAAGAAAATGTTTGAGTTTGGTGATAAACCACATAAACCCGTAGCACGCCAACTGAAAAAACGGGAAACAGAAAACACAATTACTAAAATTAAATCAGACAAAGGGGAATTACTAACACTACCTAAAGATATTAATAAAAGATTTGCTCAATATTATCAAAATTTATATACATCGAAAACCTCTGCAAATAATACTCAAATTACAAATTTCTTAGGCAATTGTAATCTTCCAAAATTAAATAGGGTGGAACAAGAGGGGTTAGGAGCTCAGATTACACTTCAGGAAATAGTAGAAACAATAAGTTTGTTGAAGAATGGCAAAACGCCAGGACCAGACGGCTTTAGTAACGAATTCTATAAAAGATTCCACGAGACAATTTCTCCACGCTTGCAAGAATTATATATATATGCTTTTAAAGAAAAAAAAATTACCAGAAACACTAACTGAGTCAACTATTACACTTATACCAAAAAAGGATAAAGATCTAGAAGACCCAGGCTCATATAGAGCTATTGCACTCCTAAATACAGATCAAAAAATATTAGCAAAGACACTAGCGAGAAGATTAAGGATATTAGCAAACTAATAAACCCGGATCAAACTGGGTTTATACCAAAGAGATACTCATTTAACAATTTGAGACGGCTGTCTAATATAATGTACTCACATAATACTGAAGAAGACCTAGCAATTATCTCATTGGATGCAGAAAAAGCTTTCGATCAAGTAGAATGGCAATATTTATTCAAAGTATTGCAAAAATTTAACATGGGAGATAATTTTATCTCATGGGTAAAATTATTATATGATAAGCCAACGGCTAGAATACTGACTAATAATTTATTATCCCCGAAATTCCAATTGGCAAGGGGCAATAGGCAGGGGTGCGCACTTTCACCTCTGCTATTTGCACTAGTGATAGAGCCTTTAGCAGAAAGTATAAGAAGTCATCTGAATATTCATGGATATAATACCAAACACTCAAATAATAAAATTTCATTATATGCAGACGACATATTATTATATATTACAAATTCACAAATTAGCATACCAAATATACTAAATTTAATAGAGGAATTTGGTTCCTTTTCAGGATATAGAATAAACTGGAACAAAAGCGAAATTATGACGATAAAACCTCAAGAGCCGCTACATCTGTTGAAATTCCCCTTTAGAATTGCAACAGAAAAATTTAAGTATTTGGGCATCCAAATTACTAGGAAATATAAATCATTACTCAACGCAAACTATATGCCTTTAATAACTAAATTAAATGGGTTGATTAAATTCTGGAAAACACTGCCGATGTCCTTAATAGGTAGAATAAATGCGATAAAAATGATCTTCTTACCACAAATACTGTACCTATTTCAATCAATACCAATATACTTACCTAAAAAATTCTTTAAAAAATTTGACTCTGATATTATAAACTTCATATGGGATTATAAATCACATAGAATTAAGAAAAACCACTTATGTAAATCTAAAGAATCAGGGGGACTGACACTCCCTAACTTATTGCATTACTATTGGGCAGTGAATATTAAAACTATAATCTACTGGTTGGACAGTTCTGCCCAACAGGTAGATTGGATAAGAATGGAGAAAGAGGATTGTTCCCCTTATAATATAGGAGCGATCCTTCTCTCCCCGATGAAACTGAACAATATAATATATAAGAAGAATCCAATTATTCACAGTACAATACGAATTTGGAATCAAATAAAATTATCTTTAAAATTAAGAAAATTATCGCTTCTTTCTCCAATAACTAATAATCCATCATTCAAACCATCCATTATTGATATAACGTTTATCCATTGGGAAAGATTAGGAATTAAAACAATGGGAGATATGTATGATATGGGAAAACTTTTATCATTCCAACAATTACAACTAAAATATAATTCGAAAAATAATCAATATTTCAAATATCTTCAAATTCAAGATTATTTGAAGAAATATGTACAAGGATATCAAACCCTAACCCCAGATTTATTGGAGGAAGGAATGAATAGAAAGGCAGAATCAAGCAATTTAATATCTTACTTATATAATATAATTTTAAATATAGAAACGCCAACGACAGAGACAATTAGAAGGGACTGGGAACAAGAATTATTGATAAAAATTCCTAACGATAGATGGGAAAAAAATCTATTATATGTAAATAAATGTTCAATTAATGTAAGACATAACCTAATTCAATTTAAAATTCTACATAGATTATATTATTCTAAAACTAGACTGAATAAAATATTCTAAAATGTTTCCCCCATCTGTGACAAATGTCGAACTCAAAATGCCACTATAGCACATTCCTTTGTCTCGTGTATAAAACTGTATAAATTTTGGAATGACATTTTTGGAATTTTTACAAAACTATTTAACACAAAATTGAACCCCAATACAGAACTGATTACCTTTGGATCAATGGAAGAGGGAAGTAAACTGATTATATTCCAAGAAGCTTTTCTTAATTACGGTCTAATAACAGCAAAAAAAACTTGTACTCAAATTTTGGAAAAACGCAACTACGCCAACATTCAAAATGTGGATTTCAAATATGTCTGAAACGCTTCATCTTGAAGAAATGAGATTTCTCCTACTAGGCAAAGTTGACCAATTCTCATAGACTTGGTCTCCTTTTATCAACTTTTTGCAAGCATATGGTGCAACATAACATAACCTCAGAAATTAAATGGTTTAGAACCGGGTGACGGACGGGCAAAAATACGAAATAGGTAGATCTCTCCTCATCTCTCTTTTCCTCACTTTCTCCTTCTATTTCAATCTTTTCAGCTTCTCTTCCATGCCCTTTATTTCACTTGCTATCTGTCTCTGCTCGCTTGTCTATCTATCCCGACACTCTTGATTTCGTTTTTCTTTCACTGTTCTTTTATTATTAAATCAAAAGTATGAAGTTGTACAAGAATGGAAATATGTCTGTATGTATTAGGTACTCAAGTACCACACTATTGTACTTACTTCTAACAAAAAACCCCCCAAAAAAACAACAAAAAAGTGAAAAGAAACACGATACACACATAAAATAAATTTAACATAAACATCCACCACAGCAGAGTCCACAATCCTCACTGTGATGCAAGGCGATAAACTTCAGCCATCTTCCTCATTTCTTCACCCGTGGTCGGGACCTTTGAACCCTCCGCAGTTCGCCGCTGCCGTTGGTCCGATGTCCAGACCCTATCGTCGGGACGATGGAAACTCCGGCGTCGCGACGGATCGGAACACTCCGCGGCGTGGAGCTCCCGAGTCGGCCTCCTCTTACCGGAGACCGCGGGGTTCACGGTGTTAAAAGCCCACAGGCCCCGCGGTCGGGAGCACTTCTTCTGCCGATCCTCGGCAAAGGAAGTCAGCGCCACGCCTGCGGCCTGAAGCTCCTTGTAGGCCGGTCTCCAGGAAAGGGCCGCACCAATCCAGTTGTTAGGCCTCAGGAGGGGGGCGGAGATGAGACACTGAGAAAAAGAGCATCTCCGTCGAGGTAAGTGACAGGAAAAAAAGTTTCCCCCTATTCCCCCCCCCCCCCCCAACATAAAGTAACCTAGAAACATTGAAACACACATTTAAAACATACTTAAAATTATAAAAAACAGAGAAGGGACGTGACAGACTGCAGGCAAGGCAACCATTGCTGGCGCCACCTGGTGGTTGATTGGAATTGGATATTTTTCACTGGAACTGGAAAATTCACTGGAGATTGAGGGAAGGCCGGACAGAAGTGTATAAAAACATGAGAGGCAAAGGCAGGATAGACAGTTAGATCTGTTTCCCCAGGATGGAAGTCTCAAATACAAGAAAGACATAGATTTAAGCCAGCATTTATAACCATATAACCATATAACAATTACAGCACGGAAACAGGCATTCTCGGCCCTTCCAGTCCGTGCCGACCATTTATTTTCCCCTAGTCCCATCTACCTGCACTCAGACCATGCCCCTCCATTCCCTTCCCGTCCATATACCTATCCACTTTACTTTTAAATGTTAAAATAAAAGTGAGTTTGTTTCAAGAGGACTGGAATACAAAAACAGGGATGTAATGCTGAGGCTCTATAAGGTGCTGGTTCAATTCAATTCAATTCAATTCAATTCAATTCAATTCAAGTTTAATGTCATTGCACAAATACAAGTATAGGCACAACGAAATGCAGTTTAGCGTCGTTCTTAGTGATAGCGATATAGAAAAATAAATACAGAGTGCAGTGGTAGCAATATGGAAAATAAATAAATACAGGGTACAGACAAGTCTATCAGCTGGGCTCCGAGTTCAGCAGTCGGATGGTGTAGTTGAAGAAGCTGTTCTTCGTCCTACTGGTGCGGGACTTGAGGCTCCTGTACCGCCTCCCTGATGGGAGGAGGGCAAACAGTCCATGATTAGGGTGTGAGGGGTCTTTGATGATCTTCCCGGCCCGCTTCAGGCACCGTTTTCGGTGGAGGGCATCCAAGGCAGGGAGCGGGGCACCGATGATGTACTGGGCGGTTTTCACCACCCGTTGTAGTGCCTTCCTGTCTGCCACGGTGCAACTGCTGTACCATACCGTAAAGCAGGTGGTCAGGATGCTTTCGATGGTGCAGCGGTAGAAGTTCGTCAGGATCTGGGGGGACAGGTGGGCTTTTTTGAGCCTCCTCAGAAAGTAAAGGCGCTGCTGTGCCTTTTTGATTAGCTTTGAGGTGTTGAGGGACCAGGACAGATCCTCCGAGATGTGTACCCCGAGGAATTTGTAGTTGGAGACCACATTTGTAGTTGGTCAGGCCACATTTGGAGTATTGTGAGCAATTTTGGGCCCCATATCGGAGGAAGGATGTGCTGGCTCTGGAGAGGGTTCAGAGGAGGTTTACAAGAATGATCCCAGGAATGAGTGGGTTAACATATGATGAGCGTCTGTCGGCACTGGGCCTGCACTCGCTGGAGTTTAGAAAAATGAAGGGGGTTCCTGATTGAAACATACAGAACAGTGAAAGGCCTGGATAGAGTGGATGTGGAGAGGATGTTTCCACTGGTGGGAGAGTCTAGGACTTGCAGTCACTGCCTCAGAATTTAAGGACGTTCTTTTAGGAAGGAGATGAGGAGGAATTTCTTTAGCCAGAGGGCGGTGAATCGGTGGAATCCTTTGCCACAGAAGCTGTGGAGGCCAAGTCAGTGGATATTTTTGTAAGGCAGAGATAGACAGATTCTTGATCGGTACGGGTGTCAGAGGTTATGGGGGGAAGGCAGGAGAATGGGGTTAGGAGGGAGAGGTAGCTCAGCCATGATTGAATGACAGAGTACACTTGATGGGCCGAATGGCCTAATTCTGCTCCATTCACTTATGACCTTATGACTACCCGGGGAAACCCCACGCAGGTCACGGGGAGAATGTATAAACTCTGTGCAGACAGCACCCGTAGTCAGGATGGAACCTGGATCATAGACAACAGGTGCAGGAGGAGGCCATTTGGCCCTTCGAGCCAGCACCGCCATTCAATGTGATCACGGCTGATCATCCCCAATCAGTACCCCGTTCCTGCCTTCTCCCCGTATCCCCTGACTGAGGAACAGTGAGAGGCTTTCTGTTTTGCGTTAACCAGTCAGCGAAAATACAATACATGATTACAATCATACCGTCCACACTCTCCGCTGACCTCTTTCATCTCCGTCATGTACATGTCCGCCAGACAGAGCAACCGCGAGTAAAACACCCTCACCTCCCTCTCTGAGCCAGCACTGCCTCCAGTGTTTCTCTGCACTCGGAACCACCATGTTTGGTTTGGAAAATTTGAAGGTAGGCAGGCTCGAAGGGCCGAATGGCCTACTCCTGCACCTATTTTCTATGTTTCTATGAGACAGAGCCCTCTAGTGGTGACTGCAGGACACAACACTTTTCGAACTTTGAAGGTAGACACAAAATGCTGGAATAACTCAGCGGGCGAGGCAGCATAAACGGAGAGAAGGGATGGATGACGTTTCGGGTCGAGACCCCTTGGGTCACCCATTCCTTCTCTCCACAGATGCTGCCTCACCCGCTGAGTTATTCCAGCATTTTGTGTCTGTCTTCAAAATTCGAAAAGTGTTGTGTCCCACAGTCACCACTAGAGGGCTCTGTCTCATAGAAACATAGAAAATAGGTGCAGGAGTAGGCCATTCGGCCCTTCGAGCCTGCACCGCCATTCAATGTGGTCATGGCTGATCATCCAACTCAGTATCCCGTACCTGCCTTCTCTCCATACCCTCTGATCCCTTTAGCCACTAGGGCCACATCTAACTCCCTCTTAAATATAGCAAATTAACTGGCCTCAACTATTTTCTGTGGCAGAGAATTCCAGACACTCACCACTCTCTGTGTGAAAAATGTTTTCCTCATCTCGGTCCTAAAAGATTTCCCCCTTATCCTTAAACTGTGACCCCTTGTTCTGGACTTCCCCAACATCGGGAACAATCTTCCTGCATCTAGCCTGTCCAACCCCTTAACAATTTTGTAGGTTTCTATGAGATCCCCCCTCAATCTTCTAAACTCTAGCGAGTAAAAACCGAGTCTATCCAGTCTTTCTTCATATGAAAGTCCTGACATCCCAGGAATCAATCTGGTGAACCTTCTCTGCACTCCCTCTATGGCAAGAATGTCCTTCCTAGGATTAGGAGACCAAAACTGTACGCAATACTCCAGGTGTGGCCTCACCAAAACCCTGTACAACTGCAGTAGAACCTCCCTGCTCCTATACTCAAATCCTTTTGCTATGAATGCCAACATACCATTCACTTTTTTCACTGCCTGCTGCACCTGCATGCCTACTTTCAATGACTGGTGTACCATGACACCCAGGTCTCGTTGCATCTCCCCTTTTCCTAATCGGCCACCGTTCAGATAATAATCTACCCTCCTGTTTTTGCCACCAAAGTGGATAACCTCACATTTATCCACATTATACTGCATCTGCCATGCATTTTCCCACTCACCCAACCCCTATCCAAGACACCTTGCAGCCTCCTAGCATCCTCCTCACACCTAACACTGCCCCCCATTTCGTGACGGGCTCACATTGTGCATTCCCCTCCACAGATGCCGCCTGTCCTGCTGAGTTCCTCCAGCAATTTGTCTGTTGTCCCCAGATCCAGCACCTGCAGTTCCTGATGCGAACACTGCCCAGTCTGGCACGGGTACCGAGCTTTTAGAGATACAGCGCGGAAACTAAAAACTAGAAATTCAATGTGATCATGGCTGATCATCCCCAATCAGTACCCCGTTCCTGCCTTCTCCCCATAATCCCCTGACTCCGCTATCTTTAAGAGCCCTATCTAGCTCTCTCTTGAAAGCATCCAAAGAACCTGCCTCCACCGCCCTCTGAGGCAGAGAATTCCACAGACTCGCCGCTCTCTGTGAAGCAATAACTCTACCTCTGTGCCACCATGCACGGTTACTTCAGAGGGAGTAATGTTATTATCCATTAACCCGAACGTTGGTTGTAATGGAATTTATTTGATTCCAGAGTTTGAGGGTGGCTCTAATCTTTAACCAAACACTTTGCTTAAGGCTAAACTAAAGATAACTAACACAGCTGTATGGTCGTAAAGCGAGCACAATTTTAAATGCTTTTCCTACGAAGTGAAGAATTAAAAGTGAAGAGTCTATTTGCGGGGCAGCTTCCCTGCTGAAATATCGCACATTTAAACCATGCGCAGAGTGCTGGAGCAAATCAGCGGCTCAGGCAGCACCTGTGGAGGGAATGGGACAGGCGACATTTCGGGACGGGCTGTTCAGACTGTGTATTCCCCCTCCACAGATGCCACCGTTCCTGCTGAGTTCCTCCAGCAATTTGTCTGTTGTCCCCAGATCCAGCACCTGCAGTTCCTTATGTGAACACTGCCCAGTCCACCACGGGTACCGAGCTTTTAGATATGCAGCGCGGAGACTAAAAACCAAAGACAGATGGGGCTGAAGGGCCTGTTTGTGATCTTTAGTGTAGTTTAGAGACACAGCGCGGAAACAGGCCCTTCGGCCCACCGAGTCCGTGCCGACCAGTGATCTCCACACATTAACACTATCCCACACACACTAGGGGCAATTTTTACATTTACCAGGCCAATTAACCTGCAAACCTGTACGTCTTTGGAGTGTGGGAGGAAACCGAAGATCTCGGAGAAAACCCACGCAGGGTCACGGGGAGAACGTTCAAACTCCGTACAGACAGCGCCCGTAGTCAGGATCGAACCAGGGTCTCAGGCGCTGCATTCGCTGCAAGGCAGGAACTCTACCGCTGCGCCACCGTGCTGTGTGTGAATCTGTGAGTCAACGAAACTACTGGGGCCATGGACAGACTGGCAGCTGTTCAGACAGAGAGTGCCGTTGGTCAGGGACATGATGGAAGGGAGCCATTGTCCTGCCACTGCCCTGTCAGGACTTCCATATGAAGAAAGACTGGATAGACTCGGCTTGTACTCGCCAGAATTTAGAAGATTTAGAAGATTGAGGGGGGATCTCATAGAAACATACAAAATTCTTAAGGGGTTGGACAGGCTAGATGCAGGAATATTGTTCCCGATGTTGGGGAGGTCCAGAACAAGGGGTCACAGTTTAAGGATAAGGGGGAAGTCTTTTAGGACCGAGATGAGGAAAACATTTTTCACACAGAGAGTGGTGAATCTGTGGAATTCTCTGCCTCAGAGGGTAGTTGAGGCCAGTTCATTGGCTATATTTAAGAGTTAGATGTGGCCCTTGTGGCTAAAGGGATCAGGGGGTATGGAGAGAAGGCAGGTACGGGATACTGAGTTGGATGCTCAGCCATGATCATATTGAACGGCGGTGCAGGCTCGAAGGGCCGAATGGCCTACTCCTGCACCTCTTTTCTATGTTTCTATGTAAATGTTAAACCTGTTGTGCCCTGCAGTCACTACTAGAGGGCTCTGTCTCCAAATGAATATTTCCTCGGGGAGGGTCCAGGGAGGATCTGCAGGGCCATAGCCATGTTTGGCTGGTAATAAATACACTTCGTGTTCGGGACACCAAGTGTAGTTTGTGAATTATTTAGCCCTCAAATACAACATCTGGCGACAAGGATGGCTGGTTTAGCCCTCGCTGCCCCACCTCCATTCTTGGAAAGCTGCGAACAAAACTGAATGCTCTTCAACCACCACCCCACCCAAACCCAGACACAAGAGCGAGGGTGGAAACGATAGCGCACAGACGAGCGAAAGGGGAAGCGTACTGTGATGCCAAAACGCAGAGTACGAGCGCCGCGGTACAAGGTCGGCGACTGGGCACGTATCAGCCGCCCACACAGACAGCATTAAGCTCCCAAGCGCACTCTCCGAGCCGATACAGATTGAACGGAGATTCGGCGAGAACGCGTACCTCCTCCAAGATGACACCAGATGGAACGCGGGGCTTCTCGTTGCAAGTAGACAGGGACAGGAAGAAGACGGATTGGACATTTTCCCGTTCCCAATATCCAGTGATTGTGGTCAGCCCACAGCAGAGCAGTCTATTCCCGCTCGACTCTCCCAGCGACACACGAGGAGACCTCAGTATCTGCAGGATTATCAGCTGTGAAGCCATAAACACTATGCTCACTGAGCTGTTATATTGCACTGATTGCGTATGGACATATCTGGGGGGATAACTGGACTTATGACTACCCGGGCATAACTGGGCAAATGCATGGCAGACGCAGTATAATGTGGATAAATGTGAGGTTATCCACTTTGGTGGCAAAAACGGGAGGGTAGATAATAATCTGAATGGTGGCCGATTAGGAAAAGGGGAGATGCAACGAGACCTGGGTGTCATGGTACACCAGTCATTGAAAGTAGGCATGCAGGTGCAGCAGGCAGTGAAGAAAGCAAATGGTATGTTGGCATTCATAGCAAAAGGATTTGAGTACAAGAGCAGGGAGGTTCTACTGCAGTTGTACAGGGTCTTGGTGAGGCCACACCTGGAGTATTGCGTACAGTTTTGGTCTCCTAATCTGAGGAAAGACATCCTTGCCATAGAGGGGGTGCAGAGAAGATTCACCAGACTGATTCCTGGGAAGGCAGGACTTTCATATGAAGAAAGACTGGATAGACTTGGCTTGTACTCGCTGGAATTTAGAAGATTGAGGGGGGATCTTATAGAGACTTACAAAATTCTTAAGGGGTTGGACAGGCTAGATGCTGGAAGATTGTTCCCGATGTTGGGGGAGTCCAGAACAAGGGGTCACAGTCTAAGGATAAGGGGGAAATCTTTTAGGACCAAGATGAGAAGATAATTTTTCACACAGAGAGTGGTGGGTCTGTGGAATTCTCTGCCACAGAAGGTAGTTGAGGCCAGTTCATTGACTCATGTTTCTATGTTCACCTTCATTTACAAGGAGGGAAAAGTGTTGTGTCCTGCAGTCACCACTAGAGGGCTCTGTCTCATAGAAACATATAAATTACGTACAGGAGTAGAGGCCATTCGGCCCTTCGAGCCTGCACCGCCATTCAATATGATCATGGCTGATCATCCAACTCAGTATCTCGTACCTGCCTTCTCTCCATATCCCCTGATCCCCTTAGCCACAAGGGCCACATCTAACGCCCTCTTAAATATAGCCAATGAACTGGCCTCAACTACCTTCTGTGGCAGAGAGTTCCACAGATTCACCACTCTCTGTGTGAAAAATGTTCTTCTCATCTCGGTCCTAAAAGACTTCCCCCTTATCCTTAAACTGTGACCCCTTGTTATGGACTTTCCCAACATTGGGAATAATCTTCCTGCATCTAGCCTGTCCAACCCCTTAAGAATTTTGTAAATTTCTATAAGATCCCCCCTCAATCTAGAAGAGAATTCTAGCGAGTTTCGAAATGAATGTTTCCTCAGGGAGGGTCCAGGGGGGATCTGCAGGGCTTTAGTGATGGTCATGTTGGCTTGAAATAAATGCACTTCAGGTTCTGGACACCCAGTGCAGTTTGTGAATTATTTAGCCCTCGAACAACAAAATAGAGAGAGTACAGAGGAGATTTACTCGAATGTTGCCTGGGTTCCAGCAACTAAGTTACAGAGAAAGGTTGAACAAGTTAGGTCTTTATTCTTTGGAGCGCAGAAGGTTAAGGGGGGACTTGATTGAGGTCTTTAAAATGATGAAAGGGATAGACAGAGTTGATGTGGATAAGCTTTTCCCATTGAGGGTAGGGAAGATTCAAACAAGAGGGCATGACATGAGAATTAAGGGACAGAAGTTTAGGGGTAACATGAGGGGGAACTTCTTTACTCAGAGAGTGGTGGCTGTGTGGAATGATCTTCCAGCAGACGTGGTGGAGGCAGGATCGATTTTAACATTTAAAAGTAAAGTGGATAGGTATATGGACGGGAAGGGAATGGAGGGGTATGGTCTGAGTGCAGGTAGATGGGACTAGGGGAAAATAAATGGTCGGCACGGACTGGAAGGGCCGAGAAGGCCTGTTTCCGTGCTGTAATTGTTATATGGTTTATATGGTTATATGAATACAACAAAATCGCCTCTTCTCACTATTTGAAGCATCAGCAAGGATCACTGGTGTTTCCAGGAATCTGTGAACTGATCGCCAAGTGTTTTTGACTTAAAAGGAGACAGATGGGATAGAGAATTTTTAGACCTGATCGCCCTTGCTTTCTCTCTCCACCCCCCCCTCCCCCTTCCCAGTTCCCCCACCAGTCTTACTGTCTCCGCCCACATTCTATCTCTGTCCCCTGACATCAGTCTGAAGAAGGGTCTCGACCCTTTGGTCCCCTAATTTGAGGAAGGACATTCTTGCTATTCAGGGAGTGCAGCGTAAGTTTACAAGGTTAATTCCCGGGATGGCGGGGCTGTCATCTGCTGATAGAATGGAGCAGCTGGGCTTGTACACACTGGAGTTTAGAAGGATGAGAGGGGATCTCATTGAAACATATAAGATTGTTAAGGGCTAGGACACACTAGAGGCAGGAAACATGTTCCCGATGTTGGGGGAGTCCAGAACCAGGGGCCACAGTTTAAGAATAAGGAGTAAGCCATTTAGAACAGAGACGAGGAAACACGTTTTCTCACAGAGAGTGGTGAGTCTGTGGAATTCTCTGCCTCAGAGGGCAGTGGAGGCCGGTTCTCTGGATGCTTTCAAGAGAGAGCTAGATAGGGCTCTTAAAGATAGCGTAGTCAGGGGATATGGGGAGAAGGCAGGAACGGGGTACTGATTGAGGATGATCAGCCATGATCACATTGAATGGCGGTGCTGGCTCGAAGGGCCAAATGGCCTACTTCTGCACCTATAGAATCAAAGAACATAGAAAATAGGTGCAGTAGTAGGCCATTCGGCCCTTCAAGCTTGCACCGCCATTCAATGTGATCATGGCTGATCATCCAACTCAGTATCCCGTACCTGCCTTCTCTCCATTCCCCCTGATCCCTTTAGCCACAAGGGCCGCATCTAACTCCCTCTTAAATATAGCCAATGAACTGGCCTCAACTACCTTCTGTGGCATTTGTCTATTGTCTATTGACCCGAAATGTCGCCCATTCCTTCTCTCCAGAGATGCTGCCTCACCTGCTGAGTTACTCCAGCATGTCGTGTTGACCTGAGAATGTTTAGAGGTTGGCATGAAGGGAAGTGGATGGGCGAGACTGGCCAACACGTTGTGGATCGTTAGAGTGTGATTGCATCACACTGACCAATACTGCCTCACAGCCCCAGAGACCCAGGTTAGATCCTGACTGTGGGGACTGTCTGTACACAGTTTGTATGTTTAGTTTAGTTTAGTTTAGGGATGCAGCGCGGAAACAGGCCCTTCGGCCCACTGAGTCCGCACCGACCAGCGATCCCCGCACACTAACACTGTCCGACACACACTAGGGACAATTTACAATTACACCAAAGCCATTTAACCTACACATCCGCACGTCTTTGGAGTGTGGAGATCCCGGGGAAAACCCACGCAGGTCGCGGGGAGAACGTGCAAACTCCGTACAGACAGCACCCGTAGTCAGGATCCAACTCGGGTCTGTGGCGGGTGCTGTGAGGCAGTGTCTCCACCGCTGCGCCACCGTGCCACTCATGTTTACACCGTGACCACGTGGGTTTTATCAAGGAGCCCCGGTTTCCTCCCGCACTCCAAAGAAGTGCAGGTTAATTGGCTTTGGTTAAATTGGTAAATTGTCCCTAGTGTGTGTAGGATAGTGTTTGAGGATCGCTGGTCAGCGTGGACCTGGCGGGCCGAAGGGCCTGTTTCCGCGCTGTACCTCTAAACTAAATTAAACTGATGTTGTTGTTCTGTTGCCAATTCAACACTCGTGACTCTAGGCTGATCATTATCCCGTGTACAGAGGTACAGTGAAATGCTTTGTTTTAGAAAACATAGAAACATAGAAATTAGGTGCAGGAATAGGCCATTCGGCCCTTCGAGCCTGCACCGCCATTCAATATGATCATGGCTGATCATCCAACTCAGTATCCTGTACCTGCCTTCTCTCCATACCCTCTGGTCCCCTTAGCCACAAGGGCCACATCTAACTCCCTCTTAAATATAGCCAATGAACTGGCCTCAACTACCCTCTGTGGCAGAGAGTTCCAGAGACCCACCACTCTCTGTGTGAAAAAAGTCCTTCTCATCTCGGTCCTAAAGGATTTCCCCCTTATCCTTAAGCTGTGACCCCTTGTCCTGGACCTCCCCAACATCGGGAACAATCTTCCTACATCTAGCCTGTCCAACCCCTTAAGAATCTTGTAAGTTTTTATAAGATCCCCTCTCAATCTCCTAAATTCTAGAGAGTATAAACCGAGTCTATGCAGTCTTTGTTCATAAGACAGTCCTGACATCCCAGGAATCAGTCTGGTGAACCTTCGCTGCACTCCCTCTATGGCAATAACGTCCTTCCTCAGATTTGGGCAATAATGTCCTTCCTCAGTTTTGCATGCTATCCAAATAATACCATACATAGATGCATTCAAGTCAAACTCAAGCCCACTAGGTAGAGTAAAGGAGAGGATATGGGGTGCAGAATGTCGTTCTCAGCATTGTCACCGGAAGTCATCGTCATACAGTGTGGAAACAGGCCCTTCGGCCCAACTTGCCCCCACTGACCAACATGTCCCACCTGCACTAGGCCCAACAACCTGCGTTTGGCCCATATCCCTCTAAACCTGTCCTATCCATGTACCTGTCCAAATGTTCCAGAGACAAAGTCCAATGTCCGCGATGGTGTCGAGGGGAATGAGACGGTACCCTCGCTGGGCGAATAGAGAAAGACCTGGATAGAATAATATAACACCATATAACAATTACAGCGCGGAAACAGGCCTTCTCGGCCCTTCCAGTCCGTGCCGACCATTTATTTTCCCCTAGTCCCATCTACCTGCACTCAGACCATACCCCTCCATTCCCGTCCCGTCCATATACCTATCCACTTTACTTTTAAATGTTAAAATCGATCCTGCCTCCACCACTTCTGCTGGAAGATCATTCCACACAGCCACCACTCTCTGAGTAAAGAAGTTCCCCCTCATATAACCATATAACCATATAACAATTACAGCACGGAAACAGGCCATCTCGGCCCTTCAAGTCCGTGCCGAACAACTTTTTTCCCTTAGTCCCACCTGCCTGCACTCTTACCATAACCCTCCATACCCTTCTCATCCATATGCCTATCCAATTTATTTTTAAATGATACCAACGAACCTGCCGCCACCACTTCCACTGGAAGCTCATTCCACACCGCTACCACTCTCTGAGTAAAGAAGTTCCCCCTCATGTTACCCCTAAACCTCTGTCCCTTAATTCTAAAGTCATGTCCTCTTGTTTGAATCTTCCCTATTCTCATAGGGAAAAGCTTGTCCACATCAACTCTGTCTATCCCTTTCATAATTTTAAAGACCTCAATCAAGTCCCCCCTTAACCTTGTGCGCTCCAAAGAATAAAGACCTAACTTATTCAACCTATCTCTGTAACTTAGTTGCTGGAACCCAGGCAACATTCTAGTAAATCGCCTCTGTACGCTCTCTATTTTGTTGACATCCTTCCTATAATTAGGCGACCAAAATTGTACACCATACTCCAGAATTGGTCTCACCAATGCCTTGTACAATTTTAACGTTACTTCCCTACTCTTATATTCAATGCTCTGATTTATAAAGGCTAGCACACCAAAAGCTTTCTTTACCACCCTATCTACATGCAATTCCACCTTCAGGGAACTATGCACAATTATTCCTAGATCCCTCTGTTCCACAGCATTCCTCAATTCCCTACCATTTACCATGTACGTCCTATTTTGATTTGTCCTGCCAAGATGTAGCACCTCACACTTATCAGCATTAAACCCCACCTGCCATCTTTCAGCCCACTCTTCCAAATGGCCCAAATCTCTCTGTAGACTTTGAAAATCTGCTTCATTATCCACAGCACCACCTATCTTAGTATCATCTGCATACTTACTTATCCAATTTTCCACCCAATTGCTTTCTTTACCACTAGAATGGATGTGGAGAGGATGAATCGCTGGGGCCGAAGGGCCTGTTTGTGACCTGTGTGAGTCAATGAAACAACTGGGGCCATGGACAGATTGGCAGCTGTTCAGACAGAGAGTGGCGTTGGCCAGAGATATGATGGAAGGGAGCCATTACCCTGCCGCTGGCCTGTATATGTCAAACCGCCTCATCTCACTATTTGAAGCTTCAGCAAGGATCACTGTTCTTTCCAGGAATCTGCGAACTGATCGTCACGTGTTTCTGACTTAAAAGGAGACGGATGGGACAGAGAATTTTTAGACCAGATCGCCCTTGCTTTCTCTCTCCATCCCCGCTCCCCCCTTCCCAGTTCCCCCACCAGTCTTACTGTCCCCGCCCACATTCTATCTCTGTCCCCTGACATCAGTCTGAAGAAGGGTCTCAACCCGAAACGTCGCTCCACCACTTCTGCTGGAAGCTCATTCCACACAGCCACCACTCTCTGAGTAAAGAAGTTCCCCCTCATGTTACGCCTAAACTTCTGTCCCTTAATTCTCATGTCATGCCCTCTTGTTTGAATCTTCCCTACCCTCAATGGGAAAAGCTTATCCACGTCAACTCTGTCTATCCCTTTCATCATTTTAAAGACCTCAATCAAGTTCCCCCTCAACCTTCTGCGCTCCAAAGAATAAAGACCTAACTTGTTCAACCTTTCTCTGTAACTTAGTTGCTGGAACCCAGGCAACATTCTAGTAAATCTCCTCTGTACGCTCTCTATTTTGTTGACATCCTTCCTATAATTAGGCAGCCAAATTTGTACACCATACTCCAGAATTGGTCTCACCAATGCCTTGTACAATTTAACATTACTTCCCTACTCCTATATTCGATGCTCTGATTTATAAAGGCCAGCACACCAAAAGCTTTCTTTACCACCCTATCTACATGCGATTCCACCTTCAGTGAACTATGCACAGTTATTCCTAGATCCCTCTGTTCCGCAGCATTCCTCAATTCCCTACTATTTACCATGTATGTCCTATTTTGAATTGTCCTGCCAAGATGTAGCACTTCACACTTATCAGCATTAAACTCCATCTGCCATCTTTCAGCCCACTCTTCCAAATGGCCCAAATCTCTCTGTAGACTTTGAAAATCTACTTCATTATCCACAACACAATTCCTTCTCTCCACAGATGCTGCCTGACCCGCTGAGTTACTCCAGCATTTTGTGTCTACCTGAGAATGTTTAGAAGTTTGTTTCCTCCCACACTCCAAAGAAGTTGGCTTTGGTTAAATTTGTAAATTTTCCCTAGTGTGCGTAGGATAATGTTAGTGTTTGAGGATCGCTGGTCAGCGTGGACCTGGTGGGCCGAAGGGCCTGTTTCCGTTCTGTATCTCTAAACTGAACTGAACTAACTCAGCATTGTAGAGGAAGTCATTGTCATACAGGCCCTTCGGCCCAACTTGCCGCCACCGACCAACATGTCCCACCTGCATTAGCCCCAACGGCCTGCGTTTGGCCCATATCCCTCTGAAGCTATCCTATCCATGTACCTGTCCAAATGTTTTTAAGCACCAGTTCCAGAGACAAAGTTCCAATGTCCGTGACCGATGGTGTCTAGGGGAATGAGACAGTACTCTCACTGACCAGATGGTGAAAGGCCTGGATAGAATGGATGTGGAGAGGATGGACCACTGGGGAAGATGCCCTAGTGACAGGGATACCAGATAGATCAGCCACCATTGAATGGCGGAGTAGACCTGATGGGCCAAGTGGCCCAATTCTGCTACAACCTATCAACTTATTAACGTATGATGAGCGTTTGTCGGCACTGGGCCTGTACTCGCTGGCCTTTAGAAGAATGGGGGAGGGGGCCCTCAATAAAACTTACCGAATAGTGAAAGGCTTGGATAGAGTGGATATGGAGAGGATGTTTCCACTAGTGGGAGAGTCTAGGACCAGAGGTCACAGCCTCAGAATCAAAGGACGTACCTTTAGATTTGAGGATTTGAGTATAGGAGCAGGGAGGTTCTACTTCAGTTGTATAGGGTCTTGGTGAGACCACACCTGGAGTATTGCGTACAGTTCTGGTCTCCAAATCTGAGGAAGGACATTATTGCCATAGAGGGAGTGCAGGGAATGTTCACCAGACTGATTCCTGGGATGTCAGGACTGTCTTATGAAGAAAGACTGGATAGACTCGGTTTATACTCTCTAGAATTTAGGAGATTGAGAGGGGATCTTATAGAAACTTACAAAATTCTTAAGGGGTTGGACAGGCTAGATGCAGGAAGATTGTTCCCGATGTTGGGGAGGTCCAGGACAAGGGGTCACAGCTTAAGGATAAGGGGGAAATCCTTTAGGACCAAGATGAGAAGGACTTTTTTCACACAGAGAGTGGTGGGTCTCTGGAACTCTCTGCCACAGAGGGTAGTTGAGGCCAGTTCATTGGCTATATTTAAGAGGGAGTTAGATGTGGCCCTTGTGGCCAAGGGGATCAGAGGGTATGGAGAGAAGGCAGGTACGGGATACTGAGTTGGATGATCAGCCATGATCATATTGAATGGCGGTGCCGGCTCGAAGGGCCGAATGGCCTACTCCTGCGCCTAATTTCTATGTTTCTATGCTTTAGAAAGGAGATGAGGAGGAATCTCTTTAATCAGAGGGCTGTGAATCCGTGGAATTCATTGCCACAGACGGCTGTGGAGGCCAGGTCATTGGATATTTTTAAGGTGGAGATAGATAGATTCCAGATTAGTGCGGGTGTCAGAGGTTATGGGGAGAAGGCAGGAGAATGGGGTTAGGAGGGTGAGATAGATCAGCCATGATTGAATGGTGGAGTAGACTTGATGGGCCGAATGGCCTAATTCTACTACAACATATGAACCTATGAACTGTTCAGAAGCCTAATAACAGAGGGGAAGAGGCTCCCATGTGTAATTTAGTTCCGTTTATGATCGTCCCGTGTACCGAGGTTGAGCGAGAACCGTTTTTGTGGCGTGCTATCCAATCAGTGGAATAATTATACAAAGGTCTCAAGCTCAGTTTATTGTTGTCACGTGTACCAATTACGGTACACGAAACTCGAATTACCAGACAGCCGACCTGAAACAAGGCAACAAGACACACAACTACATGAAAGTTAACATAAACATCCACCACAGTGGATTCCCCACGTTCCTCACTGTGACGAAAGGCAATAAAGTCCAAACGTCTTGTTCCTTATTCTCATGCGGACAGGGCAGTTCAACCATCCGCAGTTAGGGTGATCAAAGCTCCCGCGGTCGGGGTGGTCGAAGCAACGAGACCTGGGTGTCATGGTACACCAGTCATTGAAAGTAGGCATGCAGGTGCAGCAGGCAGTGAAGAAAGCAAATGGTATGTTAGCATTCATAGCAAAAGGATTTGAGTATAGGAGCAGGGAGGTTCTACTGCAGTTGTACAGGGTCTTGGTGAGGCCACACCTGGAGTATTGCGTACAGTTTTGGTCTCCAAATCTGAGGAAAGACATTCTTGCCATAGAGGGAGTACAGAGAAGGTTCACCAGACTGATTCCTGGGATGTCGGGACTTTCATATGAAGAAAGACTGGATAGACTCGGCTGGTACTCACTGGAATTTAGAAGATTGAGGGGGGATCTTATAGAAACTTATAAAATTCTTAAGGGGTTGGACAAGCTAGATGCAGGAAGATTGTTCCCGATGCTGGGGGAGTCCAGAACAAGGGGTCACAATCTAAGGATAAGGGGGAATTCCTTTAGGACCGAGATGAGGAAAACATTCTTTACACAGAGAGTGGTGGGTCTCTGGAATTCTCTGCCACAGAAGGTCGTTTCTAAGGTCGCTTCGAGCCTGCACCGCCATTCAATGTGATCATGGCTGATCATCCAACTCAGTATCCCGTACCTGCCTTCTCTCCATACCCCCTGATCCCTTTAGGCACAAGTGCCACATCTAACGCCCTCTTAAATATAGCCAATGAACTGGCCTCAACTACCTTCTGTGGCAGAGAATTCCAGAGACTCACCACTCTCTGTGTAAAGAATGTTTTCCTCCTCTCGGTCCTAAAGGAATTCCCCCTTATCCTTAGACTGTGACCCCTTGTTCTGGACTCCCCCAACATCGGGAACAATCTTCCTGCATCTAGCTTGTCCAACCCCTTAAGAATTTTGTAAGTTTCTATAAGATCCCCCCTCAATCTCGAGTACAAGCTGAGTCTATCCAGTCTTTCCTCATATGAAAGTCCTGACATCCCAGGAATCAGTCTGGTGAATCTTCTCTGTACCCCCTCTAGGTCAGAACTGCTCTCCAGTCGGTGATAGTCGGTTCCTGGTTGGATACTAGAAGAGTGCACAGTGGTGCCAAAGGCAGGTTTCCTCTATAGTTGCCAGGACGGACGTAGCTGAGAGATATTTGGCCACCGCATTCTTGCAATATCCTCTTCTGCTGACGAGGACATGTGTTATTTTGGAGCTGTGTGACATGTTGCTGGTCCTAAAATAGCAACCCTTCCCGATTACTGAGAGCGTACAATTTGTCAAAAGTCCTAACTTTATCCCGTTCTTCGGTAGATTATCCTGAGACTGGTTTATAACTTTGGTGCATGGTGACGAGAAACAGTTTAGTGTGCGATCCTGGCAGACCAGACAATGCATGAGGAATGAACAGTGAAAGGCTTGGATAGACTGGATGTGGAGAGGATGTTCCCACTAGTGGGAGAGTCTTGGACCTGAGGCCACAGCCTCAGAATTTAAGGACGCTCCTCGAGGAAGGAGATGAGGAGGAATTCTTTTATTTTTTGTTGTTAAATTTTTAGAAGTAACTTCATACAAAAAAGCAATTTGTTTGTTGTCGACATAATAAAAAAGCATTTTATTCTTTGTGGACATACATTATCAGTATTATTTATATTAACAATTGCATAATAATTGTACTTCTATATATAGGTATGTTACAAAACTTACCTTGAGCAGCGCTGCAGTTCTGCCGCTCCCCGTGTGCGTGACTTTGGCGCCTTTCAGAGGGGGGCGGGCCTAAAGTACTGGGCAAATCGATCAATGTCGGGCGATTTTGTTGCGGAAGAAAAATCGCTCCGACATTTCATTAATGAAGGTATTTTTAAATTACGCCAGATTATTTATTATCTAGAGTAATTTAAAAATCACCTTCAAAAGCCGTGAGCGCCGATAACGGGAAGGATTTTGCGTAGGGGATAAAAAAAGGTACACAAATGGGGCACAAATTGCGAAATGGGGTCCAAAAAAAATGTATGAACCGGCTGTATTTTTCATACCGACTTCACCGCTAACCGCAACGTTCCAATCCACCGCATTCCACTAAAACCCACTCGCTAGTTGATTTAAATGTCCATTAATTTACAGGCATTAAACACTAAATTCCTTCCATTTGGCCCAGAAATTCATGAAAATGAGATTTAAAAATTATGTTATATTGTGGATTATTGTGTGAATGTTATTTGGACACTTAGGCAATTTTAAAAAAGTTTACCTTTTCTTAAGAAATGGATAGATGTTTAGATCTACTCATTGAATTTTGTAATTAGCTACAATTAGATAACTAACTAATTATATGCTTTAATTTCAGGTCATCCAAGTAAGATTGTTTCATATTTGTTTCAGAATGATTCAATCTACAATAACTGAAAATTTCATTGAGTTCTCTTAATTTTTAACAAAGTTATGGGCTTTTGACTGTTCTAGATCACAGCTTTTGAGTTAAGTCAATTGAAAGGCAATGGGGAACAAGATGCTAATTTCCGAGTAACTTTCCATAACTTTCTTAATACTGAAGATATGAAAGTGAATTAGGTGTCAAATTAAACTTCTTTTTATGCTTTATCTGATGGGATAAATTGCAGACTTGATTTTTAAAATCTCAACATTTTGTAACATTGCTACTATATATATTTTTCCCATTTTTTATGAAGATAGAAATTAATAGAGAAAAATTAAACAAAAAGAGGAGGAAAAGTTGAGAAAGAATGGAGCGTTCAATAGATTATGCATCGTTGGAGATACATCCGCGTTTTATGAAATGTAATTCTTCATCTATTCCTTGATTCCGGTTTCAGTCGGGTTCTCGAACCAGTTTGCTCCTTCAAATATTCAATAAATGGGGACCATATCATTTTAAATAGTTCTTGTTTGTTCATTAAGACGAATCTTAATCTTTCCAAATATAGGGTCTCCGACATTTCTGTAATCCACATTTTAATTGTGGGGGTTATAGGGCCAGGAGGAATTTTTTTAGTCAGAGGGTGGTGAATCTTTGGAATTCATCGCCAAAGAACGCAAGTTTATTTTTGGCGCGCAAATGCATTGAGGTACAGGAAGAATGAAGAACTTGCTTGCAGCAGCATTGCAGGCACATATAGACAACACACAAACACATACATTGTACAAGGCACTGAAAGGAAAAATACTGTGCATTGAAATCAAAATGAAATCAAAACCCGTTCCACCGTAATCCCCTCTGCCCGCGATGACTTTGAACCAAATGCCCTCTCAGCCTTCGCTTCTCCTAAAGACATTTTCCAACATTGCAACCAAAGTACCAGGTCGCGGGGCTGTTCTAAGAAATAGACACCGAATGCTGGAGTAACTCAGCCGGGACAGGCAGCATGCCCGGAGAGCAGGAACGGGTGACGTTTCGGATCGAGACGTCGCTCATTCCTTCTCTCCGGAGATGCTGCCTGTCCCGGCTGAGTTACTCCAGCTTTTTGTGTCTATCTTCAAATTCAGAGTGAAATAAAAAATACTGAGTGTTGCAGGAACTCAGCGGGCTAGGCGGCATCTGTGGGGGGGCATGGATTAGGAGTTGTTTTGGGGCCAGGGTTCTTCTTCAATTGGAAGGAACTGCAGACGGGGCGGAAGATTGCAGCCTTCACGTGGTCTGCCCTGTTTCGACTAATGCAATCAACTCGACGTGCACAAACGGAAGATCAAGTAGAACAAGTTGTCCAACAACTTTAGGCCGTGCACGCCGCACGCAAGAAGAAGAAGAAGAAGAAGAACTGCAGATGCTGTTGTCTTTGTAAAACACCAAATAATTCCGGAAATGCCAAGAGAGAGAGAGGGAGAGAGGGAGAGAGTGAGAGCGCGAGAGATAGAGAGAGAGAGAGAGAGATAGTGATGGATAGATAGAGAGATAGATAGATAGATAGATAGATAGATAGATAGATAGATAGATAGATAGATAGATAGATAGATAGATAGATAGATAGATAGATAGATAGATAGATAGATAGATAGATAGATAGATAGATAGATAGATAGAGAGGTAGATAGATAGAGATAGATAGAGAGAGAGATAGATAGAGAGATAGATAGAGAGATCGACAGAGAGAGAGAGAGAGAGAGAGAGAGAGATAGATAGAGAGAGAGAGAGAGGTAGAGAGATAGATAGATAGATAGATAGATAGATAGATAGATAGATAGATAGATAGATAGATAGATAGATAGATAGATAGATAGATAGATAGATAGATAGATAGATAGATGAGAGATGAAGGTGGAAGGAGAGACGGGGGGAGAGAGAGGGGGAGAGAGAGAGAGGGGAGAGAGAGAGGGAGAGAGAGGGAGAGAGAGATTCCGGCCTCTCAGACCAAGCACCGTGTTAAATCAATGCTTACAAAAATAACCCGCTCTATGATCATTGGCAGTCCAAAAGCGGCAAAGGAAAATTAAAAATCCCCCCCACCCTCTCGTCTCCCCCGGCCAGTGGTGTGATGGACGCGGGGTCTGGACCAATCCCATCCCCGGAGACGCCATGTCCGTTATTCGGCTTTTCTGCGTCGTGTCCGTTCTGCTTCTTGGCTTCCACTTCTTCTCGTCCTACGACGCCCCGTCCGGGTACCCGGCTGGTCAGTCCTGCTCTGCAAGGAGGAGGTGTGGGATCTCAGGCTTCCCCCGGTAGTTCACCCTTTCCAGGAGAGGTCTTCATGTTGATAAGTTACAGGAGCAGAATGATGCCATGCCCCAGGAACGCTCGTTTTGGAGCGCAGGTCCATCGTTTGTGGAAAGCCGTGTCACAGGTAAATAGGATAATCAAAATGGATTTTGGCACAATTGGCCTTTCATCAGTCAGGTAGTGAGTGTAGAGGTTGGCAGATCACGTTGCAGTTGTATAAGACGTTGGTGAGGCCACACTTAGTGTATTGTGTCCAGTTCTGGGCACCATGTTATAGGAAAGATGTTGTCAAGCTGGAAATGGTGCGGGGAAGATTTACGAGGATGTTGCCAGGATTAGAGTGTCTGAGCTACAGGGAGAGGTTGTGTAGACTGGGATCTCTATTCCTTGGAGCGCAGGAGGATGAGGTATGAACTTATAGAGGTGTATAAAATCATGAGAGGAATAGAGCTGGCGGTGCAGGCTCGAAGGGCCGAATGGCCTACTCCAGCACCTATTTTCTATGTTTCTATGTTTTTATGTTTCTAGATTGACTAAACGCCCAGAGTAGGGGAATCGAGAAATAGAGGACATAGCTTTAAGGTTAGGGAAGGGAAGGATTTAATAGGAACTTGAGGGGTAACTATTTCATACAAAGGGTGGTGGGTGTATGGAACGAGCTGCCGGAGGAGGTAGTTGAGGTTTCAGAAACATTTAGACAGGTACATGGATAGGACGGGTTTGGAGGGATATGGACCAAACGCAGGCAGCTGGACTGGCATCCCACTGTACATAGGTGGAAATCACTTTTAAAACATGGGGGGGGGGGGGGGGGGGGCACAACGAGGACTAACATCTCAGACAGGAGTTGGCAACTTACTGCCCAGAAACATAGAAACATAGACAATAGGTGCAGGAGTAGGCCATTCAGCCCTTCGAGCCTGCACCGCCATTCAATGTGATCATGGCTGATCATCCAACTCAGTATCCTGTACCTGCCTTCTCTCCATACCCTCTAATCCCCTTAGCCACAAGGGCCACATCTAACTCCCTCTTAAATATAGCCAATGAACTGGCCTCAACTACCCTCTGTGGCAGAGAGTTCCAGAGACCCACCACTCTCTGTGTGAAAAAAGTCCTTCTCATCTCAATCTTAAAGGATTTCCCCCTTATCCTTAAGCTGTGACCCCCTTGTCCTGGACGTCCCCAACATCGGGAACAATCTTCCTGCATCTAGCCTGTCCAACCCCTTAAGAATTTTGTAAGTTTCTATAAGATCTCCTCTCAATCTCCTAAATTCTAGAGAGTATAAACCGAGTCTATGCAGTCTTTGTTCATAAGACAGTCCTGACATCCCAGGAATCAGTCTGGTAAACTGGTCTGGTATCTGGTGAACTGACATCCCAGGAATCAGAGGGGGGTAAACAGCCCAGCAGCAAGACAATCACCATCATAAATGGCCCATCCATCTGGACAATGGGAGCCCATCTTGGTGATGGGATAACGATCAGTCTGAGGGATCATGACATCAGCAAACCCATTATCCTCGGAAGCCCATTGTTCATGCCAGATCGAAACTGGGAATCATCGAAAGACCCTTTTGTCCAGAGGACCTCCTGGGAGGTTTCGAGGGAGAAACTCGGGTATAAAAGGGACAGGCAAGCCAGAACTTGCTCTCTTTCCTGCTCTGTAGGACTGCTTCTGACCCTGCAACGATCTAGCTGTAAGCACCCCCAGATGACTTGCTGAAGTTCCCGAAATAACCATATAACCATATAACCATATAACAATTACAGCACAGAAACAGGCCATCTCGGCCCTTCAAGTCCGTGCCGAACAACTTTTTTCCCTTAGTCCCACCTGCCTGCACTCATACCATAACCCTCCATACCCTTCTCATCCATATGCCTATCCAATTTATTTTTAAATGATACCAACGAACCTGCCGCCACCACTTCCACTGGAAGCTCATTCCACACCGCTACCACTCTCTGAGTAAAGAAGTTCCCCCTCATGTTACCCCTAAACCTCTGTCCCTTAATTCTAAAATCATGTCCTCTTGTTTGAATCTTCCCTATTCTCAAAGGGAAAAGCTTGTCCACATTAACTCTGTCTATCCCTCTCATCATTTTAAAGACCTCTATCAAGTCCCCCCTTAACCTTCTGCGCTCCAGAGAATAAAGACCTAACTTATTCAACCTATCTCTGTAACTTAGCTGTTGAAACCCAGGCAACATTCTAGTAAATCTCCTCTGTACCCTCTCTATTTTGTTGACATCCTTCCTATAATTGGGCGACCAAAATTGTACACCATACTCCAGATTTGGTCTCACCAACGCCTTGTACAATTTTAACATTACATCCCAGCTTCTATACTCAATGCTCTGATTTATAAAGGCTAGCATACCAAAAGCTTTCTTTACCACCCTATCTATATGAGATTCTACCTTCAAGGAACTATGCACGGTTATTCCCAGATCCCTCTGTTCAACTGTATTCTTCAATTCCCTACCGTTTACCATGTACGTCCTATTTTGATTTGTCCTGCCAAGGTGTAGCACCTCACATTTATCAGCATTAAACTCCATCTGCCATCTTTCAGCCCATTTTTCCAACTGGCCTAAATCACTCTGTAGACTTTGGAAATCCTCTTCATTATCCACAACACCCCCTATCTTGGTATCATCTGCATACTTACTAATCCAATTTACCACCCCTTCATCCAGATCATTGATGTACATGACAAACAACAAAGGACCCAACACAGATCCCTGAGGCACCCCACTAGTCACCTGCCTCCAACCCAACAAACAGCCATCCACCATTACCCTCTGGCTTCTCCCATTCAGCCACTGTTGAATCCATCTTGCTATTCCTGCATTTATACCCAACAGTTGAACCTTCTTAACCAACCTTCCATGAGGAACCTTGTCAAAGGCCTTACTGAAGTCCATATAGACAACATCCACTGCTTTACCCTCGTCAATTTCCCTAGTAACCTCTTCAAAAAATTCAAGAAGATTAGTCAAACATGACCTTCCAGGCATAAATCCATGTTGACTGTTCCTAATTAGACCCTCTTTATCCAGATACTTATATATATTATCTCTAAGTATCTTTTCCATTAATTTGCCCACCACTGAAGTCAAACTAACCGGTCTATAATTGCTAGGTTTACTTTTAGAACCCTTTTTAAACAATGGAACAACATGCGCAGTACGCCAATCCTCGGGGACTATTCCAATTTCTAATGACATTTGAAATATTTCTGTCATAGCCCCGGCTATTTCTACACTAACTTCCCTCAATGTCCTAGGGAATATCCTGTCAGGACCTGGAGACTTATCCACTTTTATATTTTTCAGAAGTGCCAGTACTTCTTTTACTTTGAAACTCATAGTGTCCATAGCTACTCTACTAGTTTCCCTTACCTCACATAATTCAATATCCTTCTCCTTGGTGAATACCGAAGAAAATAAATTGTTCAATATCTCCCCCATCTCTTTTGGCTCTGCAGATAGCTGTCCACCCGTTCTCTCCAATGGACCAATTTTATCCCTCGTTATCCTTTTGCTATTAACATAGCTGTAGAAACCCTTTGGATTTACTTTCACCTTACTTGCCAAAGCAACCTCATATCTTCTTTTAGCTTTTCTAATTTCTTTCTTTAGATTCTTTTTACATTCCTTATACTCCTCAAGCACCTCATTTACTTCATGCTGCCTATAATTATTGTAGATCTCCCTCTTTTTCCGAACAAGATGTCCAATTTCCCTGGAAAACCAGGGCTCTTTCCAATTTTTACTGGTTCCTTTCAACCGAACAGGAACATAAAGATTTTGTACTCTTAAAATTTCCCCTTTAAATGTCCTCCATTTCTCCTCTACATCTTTCCCATAAAACAAAATGTCCCAGTTCACTCCTTTTAAATCATCTCGCATCTCGTTAAAGTTAGCCTTTCTCCAATCAAAAATCTCAACCCTAGGCCCAGTTCTGTCCTTCTCCATAGGATAGAGGTTGAGAGAAGAAAGGGAAAGGGGGTGCATCTGTAATTAAAATTGTGTAAAGTACGTCTTTACGACAAGCCCCGTAATTTACTTTCCACAGTCTTAGTTTAAATCATAAGTTTAGCCACGTGTTATGTAGTGTTGGTGAGATTCGATTTCTCATTGTTTAATAAAGCCTGTACGTTTAGACTTGCTTTGAGTCCGTCTTGGTTTCTGTTTTCTCTCATCAGCACGCTCTGGACAAGTCAACCTGTTTATCATAGCCCACCATAATTCCGAGGTCTAGAACCCAGGGAAACCCCTTTTTTAGTATTCTCCCTTGGAAACCGCTCGAGTGGAATGGTGGTTGTTTGACCCACCGACAAGGGAGAGAATCACTCGGGCATTTGGGCCCGAAGTGGAGTAAAGGGAACTAAACCCCTACATATCTCCCCATATATCTCCCCATGTATCTCCCCATGTATCTCCCCATGTATCTCCCCATGTATCTCCCCATATATCTCCCCATGTATCTCCCCATGTATCTCCCCATGTATCTCCCCATGTATCTCCCCATATATCTCCCCATGTATCTCCCCATGTATCTCCCCATGTATCTCCCCATGTATCTCCCCATGTATCTCCCCATGTATCTCACTCCCCATATATCTCCCCATGTATCTCCCCATGTATTTCCCCATGTATCTCCCCATGTATCTCCCCATGTATCTCACTACCCATATATCTCCCCATGTATCTCCCCATGTATCTCCCCATGTATCTCTGTGTCTCCATGTATCTCCCCATGTATCTCCCCATGTATCTCCCCATGTATCTCCCCATGTATCTCAGTCTCCCCATATATATCCCCATGTATCTCCCCATGTATCTCCCCATGTATCTCCCCATGTATCTGTCTCCCCATATATCTCCCCATGTATCTCCCCATGTATCTCTCCATGTATCTCCCCATGTATCTCAGTCTCTCCATGTATCTCCCCATGTATCTCCCCATGTATCTCCCCATGTATCTCCCCATGTATCTCACTCCCCATATATCTCCCCATGTATCTCCCCATGTATCTCCCCATGTATCTCCCCATGTATCTCCCCATGTATCTCACTACCCATATATCTCCCCATGTATCTCCCCATGTATCTCCCCATGTATCTCTGTGTCTCCATGTATCTCCCCATGTATCTCCCCATGTATCTCCCCATGTATCTCCCCATGTATCTCCCCATGTATCTCCCCATGTATCTCAGTCTCCCCATATATATCCCCATGTATCTCCCCATGTATCTCCCCATGTATCTCCCCATGTATCTGTCTCCCCATATATCTCCCCATGTATCTCCCCATGTATCTCTCCATGTATCTCCCCATGTATCTCAGTCTCTCCATGTATCTCCCCATGTATCTCCCCATGTATCTCCCCATGTATCTCCCCATGTATCTCCCCATGTATCTCCCCATGTATCTCCCCATTTATCTCCCCATTTATCTCCCCATGTATCTCCCCATGTATCTCAGTCTCCCCATGTATCTCCCCATGTATCTCCCCATGTATCTCCCCATGTATCTCCCCATTTATCTCCCCATGTATCTCCCCATTTATCTCCCCATGTATCTCCCCATGTATCTCAGTCTCCCCATATATCTCCCCATGTATCTCCCCATGTACCTCCCCATGTATCTCCCCATTTATCTCCCCATGTATCTCCCCATGTATCTCAGTCTCCCCATGTATTTCTCCATGTATCTCCCCATGTATCTCTCCATGTATCTCTCCATGTATCTCTCCATGTATCTCCCCATGTATCTCCATATGTATCTCCCCATGTATCTCCCCATGTATCTCCGTGTCTCCATGTATCTCCCCATGTATCTCCCCATGTATCTCCCCATGTATCTCCCCATGTATCTACCCATGTATCTCACTCCCCATATATCTCCCCATGTATCTCCCCATGTATCTCCCCATGTATCTCCCCATGTATCTCCCCATGTATCTCACTACCCATATATCTCCCCATGTATCTCCCCATGTATCTCCCCATGTATCTCTGTGTCTCCATGTATCTCCCCATGTATCTCCCCATGTATCTCCCCATGTATCTCCCCATGTATCTCCCCATGTATCTCCCCATGTATCTCCCCATGTGGTTAAGAGATTAGTGGTTAAGAGATTAGCATACAAACTTAAAGCACACGGTATTGGGGGTTCAGTATTGATGTGGATAGAGAACTGGCTAGCAGACAGGAGGCAAAGGGTAGGAGTAAACGGGTCCTTTTCAGAATGGCAGGCAGTGACTAGTGGGGTGCCGCAAGGCTCAGTGCTGGGACCCCAGCTATTTACAATATATATTAATGATTTGGACGAGGGAATTCAATGCAACATCTCCAAATTTGCAGATGATACCAAGCTGGGGGGTATAGTTAGGTGTGAGGAGGATGCTTGGAGGCTGCAGGGTGATTTGGATAGGCTGAGTGAATGGGCAGATGCATGGCAGATGCAGTACAATGTGGATAAATGTGAGGTTATCCACTTTGGTGGCAAAAACATGAGGGTAGACTATTATCTGAATGGTGGCAGATTAGGTAAGGGGGAGATGCAACGAGACCTGGGTGTCATGGTACACCAGTCATTGAAAGTAGGCATGCAGGTGCAGCAGGCAGTGAAGAAAGCAAATGGTATGTTAGCATTCATAGCGAAAGGATTTGAGTATAGGAGCAGGGAGGTTCTACTGCAGTTGTACAGGGTTTTGGTGAGGCCACACCTGGAGTACTGCGTACAGTTTTGGTCTCCAAATCTGAGGAAAGACATCCTTGCCATAGAGGGGGTACAGAGAAGATTCACCAGACTGATTCCTGGGATGTCAGGACTTTCATATGAGGAAAGATTGGATAGACTCGGTTTGTACTCGATGGAATTTAGAAGATTGAGGGGGGATCTTATAGAAACCTACAAAATTCTTAAGGGGTTGGATAAGCTAGATGCTGGAAGATTGTTCCCGATGTTGGGGGAGTCCAGAACAAGGGGTCACAGTCTAAGGATAAGGGGGAATTCCTTTAGGACCGAAATGAGGAAAACATTCTTTACACAGAGAGTGGTGAGTCTCTGGAATTCTCTGCCACAGAAGGTAGTTGAGGCCAGTTCATTGGCTATATTTAAGAGGGCGTTAGATGTGGCACTTGTGGCTAAAGGGATCAGGGGGTATGGAGAGAAGGCAGGTACGGGATACTGAGTTGGATGATCAGCCATGATCACATTGAATGGCGGTGCAGGCTCGAAGGGCCGAATGGCCTACTCCTGCACCTATTTTCTATGTTTCTATGTTTCTATGTATCTCAGTCTCCCCATATATATCCCCATGTATCTCCCCATGTATCTCCCCATGTATCTCCCCATGTATCTGTCTCCCCATATATCTCCCCATGTATCTCCCCATGTATCTCTCCATGTATCTCCCCATGTATCTCAGTCTCCCCATGTATCTCCCCATGTATCTCCCCATGTATCTCCCCATGTATCTCCCCATGTATCTCCCCATGTATCTCCCCATTTATCTCCCCATTTATCTCCCCATGTATCTCCCCATGTATCTCAGTCTCCCCATGTATCTCCCCATGTATCTCCCCATGTATCTCCCCATGTATCTCCCCATTTATCTCCCCATGTATCTCCCCATTTATCTCCCCATGTATCTCCCCATGTATCTCAGTCTCCCCATATATCTCCCCATGTATCTCCCCATGTACCTCCCCATGTATCTCCCCATTTATCTCCCCATGTATCTCCCCATGTATCTCAGTCTCCCCATGTATTTCTCCATGTATCTCCCCATGTATCTCTCCATGTATCTCTCCATGTATCTCTCCATGTATCTCCCCATGTATCTCCATATGTATCTCCCCATGTATCTCCCCATGTATCTCCGTGTCTCCATGTATCTCCCCATGTATCTCCCCATGTATCTCCCCATGTATCTCCCCATGTATCTCCCTATGTATCTGTCCATGTATCTCCCCATGTATCTCACCATGTATCTCAGTGTCTCCATGTATCTGCCCATGTATCTCCCCATATATCTCCCCATGTATCTGTCCATGTATCTCACCATGTATTGCACTATGTAACTCAGTGTCTCCATGTATCTCCCCATGTATCGCCCCATGTATATCCACATGTATCTCTCCATGTATCGCCCCATGTATCTCCCCATGTATCTCACCATTTTCTGCCTGAGCTATGGTGGGTCCAGTCAGCGGATGGTGACGGACAGAGCTTGGATGAGGGTGCTGGGCTTCTTCTTCTTCTTCTTCTCCTTGTGTACGGCGTGCACAGCCTAAAGTTGTCGGACAACCTGTTCTATTTGATCTTATATGATTGTGCATGCCAGGTTGATTGCATTCGTCGAAACAGGGCGGACCACGTGAAGGTTGCAATCTCCCCGCCCCAAGGGAGCTGGGTTACAGGCTGGGTCTGTGATCCATGGTGTCTCATCAATAACCGTATAACCATAACCATATAACAATTACAGCACGGAAACAGGCCCTCTCGGCCCTTCCAGTCCGTGCCGACCATTTATTTTCCCCTAGTCCCATCTACCTGCACTCAGACCATACCCCTCCATCCCCTTCCCGTCCATATACCTATCCACTTTACTTTTAAATGTTACAATCGATCCTGCCTCCACCACTTCTGCTGGAAGCTCATTCCACACAGCCACCACTCTCTGAGTAAAGAAGTTCCCCCTCATGTTACCCCTAAACTTATGTCCCTTAATTCTCATGTCATGCCCTCTTTTTTGAATCTCCCCTACCCTCAATGGGAAAAGCTTATCCACTTTTGACATAGTCAACTCTGTCTATCCCTTTCATCATTTTAAAGACCTCAATCAAGTCCCCCCTTAACCTTCTGCGCTCCAAAGAATAAAGACCTAACTTGTTCAACCTTTCTCTGTAACTTAGTTGCTGGAACCCAGGCAACATTCTAGTAAATCTCCTCTGTACTCTCTCTATTTTGTTGACATCCTTCCTATAATTAGGCGACCAGAATTGTACACCATACTCCAGAATTACTGTACACCTCTCTGTGGTCCCATGTCCACTGCAGCAACAGAGCTGCCCCCACAGCTCACAGTCTTGGACTGGACTTTGTCATCCATTCAACCATCAAAACGCACAAAGCTCTTTGCC
>OY740785.1:117255622-117283122 GCA_963514005.1 Raja brachyura
TGGGGGGCGGGAAGAAGAAAGGAAGAGGCGGAGACAGTGGGCTGAGGGAGAGCTGGGAAGGGAACGGGAAAGAGGGAGAAAGCAGGGAATACCTGAAATTGGAGAAGTCAGTGTTGATACCGCTGGGGTGTAAACTACCCAAGCGAAATATGAGGTGCTGCTCCTCCAATTTACGGTGGTCCTCATTCTGGCCATGGAGGAGGCCCAGGACAGAAAAGTCAGATTGGGAATGGGAGGGGGAGATGAAGTGCTGAGCCACCGGGAGATCAGGTTGGTTATTAATAGATGCTGCCTCGGAAAATGTCGGTTGAATTTTACGCACGGTTCATGTATTATATATATTTATTACTTGAATAAAGTCTATTTATTGCGTACAGTTCTGGCCTCCAAATCTGAGGAAGGACATTCTTGCCATAGAGGGAGTGCAGAGAAGGTTCACCAGACTGATTCCTGGGATGTCAGGACTGTCTTATGAACAAAAACTGCATAGACTCGGTTTATACTCTCTAGAATTTAGGAGATTGGGAGGGGGGATCTTATAGAAACGTCACCTATCCATGTTCTCCACAGATGCTGCCTGACCCGCTGAGTTACTCCAGCACTCTGTGAAACGTCACCTATCCATGTTCTCCACAGATGCTGCCTGACCTGCTGAGTTACTCCAGCACTCTGTGAAACGTCACCTATCCATGTTCTCCACAGATGCTGCCTGACCCGCTGAGTTACTCCAGCACTCTGTGAAACGTCACCTATCCATGTTCTCCACAGATGCTGCCTGCATACAAAATTCTTAAGGGGTTGGACAGGCTAGATGCAGGAAGATTGTTCCCGATGTTGGGGAAGTCCAGGACAAGGGGTTACAGCTTAAGGATAAGGGGGAAATCCTTTAGGACCGAGATGAGAAGGACTTTTTTCACACAGAGAGTGGTGGGTCTCTGGAACTCTCTGCCACAGAGGGTAGTTGAGGCCAGTTCATTGGCTATATTTATGAGGGAGTTAGATGTGGCCCTTGTGGCTAAGGGGATCAGAGGGTATGGAGAGAAGGCAGGTACGGGATACTGAGTTGGATGATCAGCCATGATCATATTGAATGGCGGTGCAGGCTCGAAGGGCCGAATGGCCTACTCCTGCACCTAATTTCTATTTAAAAAAAAAATAGATGCTGCTGACCCGCTGAGTTTCTCCAGTATTTTTGTCTACCTTAAGCTTTCACTGTACCTCACTGCACGTGACAATAACCGACACACTAAGGGCAATTTACAGAGGCCAATTAACCTGCACATCTTTGGGACGTGGGGGGAGACCGGACACCCCGTAGAAACCCACGCGGGTCACAGGGGAGAACGTACAAACTCCGTGCAGACAGCACCCGGGGTCAGGATTGAACCTGGCGCTGTGAGGCAGCAGTTCTACCCGCTGCGCCACTGTGCCGCCCTCATTCTGAAATGTTGAGTGTGATCCAGTTTTCATTTTTTTTCGTTCACAGATACAGCGTGGAAACAGGCCCTTCGGCCCAGATTGCGCACCGACCGGCGATCACCTGTACTATCCCACGCACACACACACACGTAAGGGACAATTTACAGAAGCCATTAAACATACAAACCTGTACGTCTTTGGAGTGCGGGAGGAAACCTGGAGCGCCCGCAGAAAACCCACGTGGTCACGGGGGGAAGATACAAACTCCGTACAGACAACGCCCGTAATCAGGATTGAACCCGGGTCTCTGGCGCTGTGAGGCAGCAACTCTACCGCTGCGCCACCGTGCCGCCCATGTGATGAAATCGAACAAGCGAATAACACTGAATCATGGAAAGAAAATTGGATTCAATAAGATTTATTGAAGAAATTCTTAGCCTATTTTGTTTTGGAAAAGCAAAATAATTTCACAGAACCCACAATGATCGTTCTAGCTGATAAAGATTATTCCCAAAGCACCTGCATACTTGTGTGATTAGGAGTTTATTGGCTTTTGTCAATAATGGTCAATTATTAACACTTGGAATAAGAACTCAAGTCATTCAATAGATTTTCAATCTGAAAAACGAAATACCATTTACATTCTCAAAGAGAACCCTAACCTTGTTTTCTAAAGGGTTTAGTTTGTTAGAAACAGTAATGTCCAGTGAATAATGATAGACAATAGACAACAGGCGCAGGAGGAGGCCATTTGGCCCTTCGAGCCAGCACCGCCATTCAAGGTGATCATGGCTGATCATCCACAATCAGTACCCCGTTCCTGCCTTCTCCCCATATCCCCAGGCTCCGCTATCTTTAAGAGCCCTATCTAGCTCTCTCTTGAAAATATCCAGGGAACCGGCCTCCACTGAGGCAGAGAACTCCACAAACTCACAACTCTCTGTGTGAAAAAGTGTTTCCTCGTCTCCGTTCTAAATGGCTTACTCCTTATTCTTAAACTGTGGCCCCTGGTTCTGGACTCCCCCAACATCGGGAACATGTTTCCTGCCTCTAGTGTGTCCAAACCCTTAACATCTCATGTGCTTCAATGAGATCCCCTCTCATCCTTCTAAACTCCAGAGTGTACAAGCCCAGCCGCTCCATTCTCTCAGCATATGCAGTCCCGCCATCCCGGGAATTAACCTTGTGAACCTACGCTGCACTCCCTCAATAGCAAGAATGTCCTTCCTCAAATTAGGGGACCAAAACTGCACACAATACTCCAGGTGTGGTCTCACTAGGGCCCTGTACAACTGCAGAAGGACCTCTTTGCTCCTATATTTGATTCCTCTTGTTATAAAGGCCAACCTGCTGTTAAAGAAGGAACTGCAGATGCTGGAGAATCGAGGGTTACACAAAAAGCTGGAGAAACTCAGCGGGTGCAGCAGCATCTAAGGAGCGAAGGAGATGGGCGATGTTTCTGGTCGAGTCCCTTCTTCATGCTATTCGCTTTCGATGCCATTCGATGTGGCAGAATAGGCCTCACACTGACAATGGAGGAGGCCCAGAGTTGAAAGGTCAGCGTGGGAATGGGAAGGGGAGTTAAAATGGTTGCCAACTGGGACATCCAGCAGGCGAGTGCGAGTCTTTGCTGAAACGGTCTCCAGTGAGGGAGTTTCGTGCTTGCTAGACCCTTGGAAAGGAATGATATGAGACCTGCAGAAAAGCTAACGGCTAAAGTTGTCCCACTTGCCAATTCTCTTTGGCGACTGCCGGCGTCATATCAGTGTCGCCAAAAGATTTTGAACATTTCAAAATCCAGCGGGGACAAAAAAAATGTTGCGGCGCTCGAAAAAAAACGCGCGTCACACGTCGCGCCGTGTCACCGCCGCAAATTTTTCGGTGACCTGATACGTCGGTCAATGATGTTGGCAGTCGCCGAGAAAAATCACCAAGTGTGACAGCCCCTCGAAGGTCAGGGGGAAGAGGACGAAAAATGTCGAGTCAGGAATTCCTAATGACTGTTTGGTGTACTTGGGTCAATGCCATTACGGGCTCCTGCGAACATCATTCTCCAGACCAAGCGGAGGCTGGGCGATCGTTTCGCCGAACACCTCCGCTCGGTCCGCAATAACCAACCCGACCTCCCGGTGGCTCAGCACTTCAACTCCCCCTCCCATTCCGTATCCGACCTCTCGGTCCTGGGCCTCCTCCACGGCCAGAGTGAGCAACACCGCAAGTTGGAGGAACAGCACCTCATATTCCGCTTGGGGAGTCTGCATCCTCTGGGCTTAAACATTGAATTTTCTCAATTCTGTTAACCCAGGCTGCCCCCTCCCCTCCCCACCTCTCCCTCAGCCCTCGGGCCCTGACATTCCTTCTCCATCTCCCCCCCCCCCCCCCACCCCAGTCGCACTAGCTTCTCATTTTCACACTACAAACAGCTTACAATGGCCTGTTTCCTTTATCATCGATACTTTTTTGCATATCTTTCATTCATTGTTCTTTATCTCTCCACATCACCGTCTATATCTCTCGTTTCCCTGATCCCTGACCAGTCTGAAGAAGGGTCTCGACCCGAAACGTCGCCTATCTCCTTCGCTCCTTAGATGCTGCTCCACCCGCTGAGTTTCTCCAGCTTTTTGTGTAACCATCGTTCTCCCAATGGCTGGAGGGGTGAAAGCTCACACCCCCAGATCCAGGGGACAGTTTCTTCCCATTTGTGATCAGGCAACTGAACCATCCGATCACAACCAGAGAGCGGTCCTGAACTACCATCCACCTCATTGGTGACCCTCGGACTATCCTTGATCGGATTTTACTGGCTTTACCTTGCACTGAACGTTATTCCCTTATCATGTATCTATACGCTGTGAACGGCTCGATTGTAATCATGTGTTGTCTTTCCGCTGACTGGTTAGCACGCAACAAAAGCTTTTCACTGTACCTCGGTACACGGGACAATAAACTAAACTAAACTAGTGTGTGGACTCCTTCATTTGAACCATTTTAAAAATGGGGTAGAGTTCTCTTTGAGCTTAGAGCAGAAAAACTTCACGCAAAGCAATTTCACTAACATTTCTAAAATACTACAGCAAACATTTGCATCGGAAATATTTTCAGAAGATGGACAATTAGCAGCAGACTCGGATAAATCTTCGCTCCGACCGTAACGCAATGGACAGGTCCAATTAAAATCCATCCCTTGTGTGGGAAGGAACTGCAGATGCTGGTTTACACCAAAGATAGACACCAAATGCTGGAGTAACTCAGCGGGGCAGGCAGCATCTCCGGAGAGAAGGGATGGGTGACGTTTCGGGGTCGATATCTGATTAGGACCTCGACCTGACAACGTCACCTATTCTGGGTGTCTGGGTGTCATGGTACACCAGTCATTGAAAGTAGGCATGCAGGTGCAGCAGGCAGTGAAGAAAGCGAGTGGTATGTTAGCTTTCATAGCAAAAGGATTTGAGTATAGGAGCAGGGAGGTTCTACTTCAGTTGTATAGGGTCTTGGTGAGACCACACCTGGAGTATTGCGTACAGTTCTGGTCTCCAAATCTGAGGAACAACATTATTGCCATAGAGGGAGTGCAGAGAAGGTTCACCAGACTGATTCCTGGGATGTCAGGACTGTCTTATGAACAAAGACTGCATAGACTCAGTTTATACTCTCTAGAATTTAGGAGATTGAGAGGGGATCTTATAGAAACTTACAAAATTCTTAAGGGGTTGGACAGGCTAGATGCAGGAAGATTGTTCCCGATGTTGGGGAGGTCCAGGAGAAGGGGTCACAGCTTAAGGATAAGGGGGAAATCCTTTAGGACCGAGATGAGAAGGACTTTTTTCACACAGAGAGTGGTGGGTCTCTGGAACTCTCTGCCACAGAGGGTAGTTGAGGCCAGTTCATTGGCTATATTTAAGAGGGAGTTAGATGTGGCCCTTGTGGCTAAGGGGATCAGGGGGTATGGAGAGAAGGCAGGTACGGGATACTGAGTTGGATGATCAGCCATGATCATATTGAATGGCGGTGCAGGCTCGAAGGGCCGAATGGCCTACTCCTGCACCTAATTTCTATGTTTCTATGTTTCCTTTTCTCCAAAGGCGCTGCCTGACCCGCTGAGTTACGCCAGCATTTTTATTTTAGTTTTACAATTGCAGCAGGGAAAAAGGACCTTCGACCCATCGATTCCTCACTGACCAGCGATCCCCACATACGCACTAGGGACAATTTACACTCGTACCGAGCCAATTAACCTACAAACCTGTACGCCTTTGGAGTGTGGGAAGAAACCGGAGCACCCGGAAGAAACCCACGCAGGTCACGGGGAGAACGTACAAACTCCGTACAGACATCACCTGTGGTCGGGATCGAACCCGGGTTCCTGGCGCTGCATTCGCTGCAAGGCAGCGACTCTACCGCTGCGCCATCGTGATACTTTTGTGTCCATCCATCGACACACAAGTGAATTGTGACTTCTGTGTGACACAGAAATGCTACGGTCAAGAACTTGTGAATTTAGTCTTTAATATTTAGACACGACCCTTAGAGACAAAAAATGCTGGAGAAACTCAGCGGGTGAGGCAGCATCGAAGGAAATAGGTGACGTCACCTATTCCTTCCCTCCATAGATGCTGCCTCACCCGCCGAGTTTCTCCAGCATTTTTGTCCACCTTCGATTCCTCCAGCATCTGCAGTTCTTTCTTAAACGAACCTTAAAGGTCTCGACCCAAAATGTCACCTATTCCTTCGCTCCATAGATGCTGCCTCACCCGCCGAGTTTCGCCAGCATTTTGTCGTCCACCTTCGATTTTTTTTCAGCATCTGCAGTTCTTTCTTAAACGAACCTTCGGTAACATTCACAGTACATTTGGTGATCTAATACATTTGTCAATGTTCAGTATAAACAGTACACGTCTTTATACAGTGAGTTGTGTACAGGTTTGTTAACCACTAACACAATTGAATTTCAAACAATAGACAGTAGGTGCAGGAGTAGGCCATTCGGCCCTTCGAGTCAGCACCGCCATTCAATGTGATCATGGCTGATCATCCCCAATCAGTACCCCGTTCCTAATAGACAATATTACCAAAAATAAAGCACTCTATAGTACTTGATAAAGTACTATATAAAACAGTACAAATAACTTGCCCAGCCATTTATAGCGTAGGTCTACTTATAATTTGACCAGCCAAAGATTTTAATTCAGTTCATATCACGAACAAAACTAACATATTTTTCATGTATTTGTGTACTGAGGTGCAGTTGACATTAGATAATAGACAATAGGTGCAGGAGGAGGCCATTCGGCCCCTTCGAGCCAGCACCGCCATTCAACATGATCATGGCTCTTATGGCACTATTCAATTGTCAACATGGTCAGTGCAGTAAGTACCGAGAATGTCTTTCGTGTTTCGGGGATCGCTGGTTGGTGCGGACTCGGTGGGCCGAAGGGCCTGTTTCCGCGCTGTATCTCTAACCTAAACTAAAACATGTATTTAGAGCTGGCATATTTCTCCCCAGTGTTTGTTACAGATGTGCTTTGCATTTAGTAACTGATGTGAACGGAATAAAACTCTAGAACGGAATAATACTCAGTTGGTCAGCAGTATAGACATCACCATTCCCGACTCGCCAATTCCTGACTCACCACTCCTCACTACAGCCGTTAAAGCACCATTTTAAACTTGTAAATCTGCCTTCCTTTCCCCAAAACACATCTCTCCTCCACTTGTAACGTTATTGAAGATCGTAAACATATCTGTGACTGTTTTATTATGGGCCTGTCCTACTTAGGCGATTTTTCTGGACTACAGGCAACTACCGACATATTTTTCCACATTTTCGGCGACGGTGGCGACAATTATTGCCGCCGTCGGTTGCCGTAGGTGTGGTCGTAGGTTGACGAAGGTGCTGTGGTAGGTTGTCACCAGGTTCGTTAAAACTAGTCCCTGGCCAGTCGCCTAAATAATCGCCAAAAGGGGCTGTCCCACTGCGGCGACCTAATTGGCGAGTTTAGAAGAGTTTAGGAGAGTTTGAAAAAAAAGTCACGTTGAAGACCTCCTTCAACTATGTTGAAGACTATCTACGACTACCTTCGACTACCCTCGATTACCTACGACTAACATGCCCACCTACTACGACTAAATCTACGAGTGAAAAATGTAACGATTTTTTTTCATGGGCATTTTTCAACGTTGAAAAATAGGCCGCAACCTAGGCCGCAACCTAGCTGAGGCCTCGAGTACATGGGGACTACGCCCGAGCGTGAAGGAGAGTTACAAAGACCTCCTTGGACCTCGTGTCGACCATGCTGTGAGTATGAGTCGAGGGCAAACTCGCCAGAACTGGTGGATTAGGCAGTGGTAGACAAAAGTGCTGGAGAAACTCAACGGGTGCAGCAGCATCCATGGAGCGAAGGAGATAGGCAACGTTTTAGGCCGAAGCCCTTCTTTCGACTGATGTGGTGGGGGAGGAAGAGGAGGAGCCAGAGGGCCGAGGGAGAGCTGAGATGGGGGGGAGACAGCAAGGGAGACCGGAAATTGGAGAAGTCAATGTTTACGCTGCTAGGGTGCAGACTGCCGAGGCGGAATATGAGGTGCTGCTCCTCCAATTGCCGGTGGTGCTCACTCTGGCCATGGAGGAGGCCCAGGACAGAAAGGCCCGCTGAGTTTCTCCAGCACTTTTGTCTACCTTCGATTTTACAGCATCTGCAGTTCCTTCTTAAACAATTAGGCAGTGAGACAGGCCCTTAAGTGGGACAGGCCCATTTAGACATCCATTGAATCAACAATGTCGAGCCGTTTACCAGCAGAGAGAGTCGGTAAGGAATATAAAACGCAGCCTATTGTAGGCTATGAGATAGACTGACATTATCAGTCAATTGCTGTCAATCAATACACATTATAATTCATATGAAATTATTCTCTTGCTTTCTCATAGACGAATCCCAGACATCCAATACCTGAAGCAGGTACAAACTATAAAAAAATTATCTTAGGGTCTACTTTACATCCATTTTGTATAGTTACCGAATCCACAGATTTAAGACGTTAGTGAATGACTGGGATTTTAACCCCCCCCCCCCCGCCTCCACCCGCACGTTTCAAGGCCCAATGCGCTCTACAACCTTGTCAAGTGTTCGATTAGACTCTGCTCTTCCTTCGGCTTGTCCCCACCATCGGGCGTGTAGACTGGCTTCTCCAGCCTCACCGTGACCGAGGTGGACTTGGTCCCGCCGCGCTTCAGGGCCTCCTTCTGCTGCTTCAGTTTCCGCTGGAGTTCCGCCGCCTCCTCGAAGGTCTGGGTCAGGGGCCGGCCCAGCGTCTCCGGTAGCAGCAGAGTCAGGCAGCCGGTCAGGAAAGCCATCACGCCGACAATCAGCTGTGGGTGGGTGGGGTGGGAGACACAGGTACAAGTCAGCATTAGTCCCTGCCACGCTTCCTTCAATTGGCATAGAAAACATAGAAACATAGAAATTAGGTGCAGGAGTAGGTCATTCGGCCCTTCGAGCCTGCACCGCCATTCAATATGATCATGGCTGATCATCCAACTCAGTATCCTGTACCTGCTTTCTCTCCATACCCTCTGATCCCCTTAGCCACAAGGGCCACATCTAACTCCCTCTTAAATATAGCCAATGAACTGGCCTCAACTACCCTCTCTGGCAGAGACCCACCACTCTCTGTGTGAAAAAAGTCCTTCTCATCTCGGTCCTAAAGGATTTACCCCTTATCCTTAAGCTGTGACCCCTTGTCCTGGACCTCCCCAACATCGGGAACAATCTTCCTGCTTCTAGCCTGTCCAATCCCTTAAGAATCTTGTAAGTTTCTATAAGATCCCCTCTCAATCTCCTAAATTCTAGAGAGTATAAACCGAGTCTATGCAGTCTTTGTTCATAAGACAGTCCTGACATCCCAGGAATCAGTCTGGTGAACCTTCTCTGTACTCCCTCAATGGCAATAATGTCCTTCCTCAAATTTGGAGACCAGAACTGTATGCAATACTCCAGGTGTGGCCTCACCAAGACCCTGTACAACTGAAGTAGAACCTCCCCACTCCTATACTCAAATCCTTTTGCTATGAATGCTAACACACCATTCGCTTTCTTCACTGCCTGCTGCACCTGCATGCCTACTTTCAATGACTGGTGTACCATGACACCCAGGTCACGCTGCATCTCCCCTTTTCCTAATCGGCCACCATTTAGATAATTTATGGAGTTTCTAATCATTGAGTGATCAAACAATAGACAATAGGTGCCGTAGGCCATTCGGCCCTTCGAGCCAGCACCGCCATTCAATGTGATCATGGCCGATCATCCCCAATCAGTACCCCATTCCTGCCTTCTCCCCATATCCCCTGACTTTAAGAGCCCTATCAAGATCTCTCTTGAAAGCATCCAGAGAACCGGCCTCCACCGCCCTCTGAGGCAGAGAATTCCAGGCCCTTCGGCCCAACTTCCTCAACATGTCCCATCTACACTAGTCCCACCTGCCCTCGTTTGGCCCACATCCCTCCAAACCTGTCCTATCCATGCACCTGTCTAAATGTTTCTTAAGGGTTACACAAAAAGCTGGAGAAACTCAGCGGGTGCAGCAGCATCTAAGGGGCGAAGGAGATAGGCGACGTTTCGGGTCGAGACCCTTCTTCTTTTAATGGGAGGAGTCAAAAGAGAAGTTGTTGAGGGTAAGGACCAACTCCGCTTGGCGGAGGAGGGTGTCAGTGGATGGGTATGGGTTGCTCCTCTGGTCGAGGAAGTACCGGAGGGCTTTGAGACCATCCTGGTGGGGATGCAGGTGTATAGTGACTGGACGTCCATGGTGAAGATGAGAGGATGGGGGCCTGGACAACGGAATGTGCGGAGCCGACGGAGAGTGTCTGAGGTGTCTTGAACATAGGTGGGGAGGGATTTAACAAAGGGGGATAGGATGGAGTCAAGATATGTGGAAATGTGTTCGGTGGGGCACGAACAGGCAGAGACAATGGGTCTGCCGGGGCAGTCGGGTTTGTGGATTTTGGGGAGAAGGTAAAATCGGGCCGTACGGGGCTGGGAAACGATGAGGTTGGAGGCTCGGGGGGGTAGGGAGCCGGAGTTGATGCAGTCGGTTATGGTGCTCGAGATGGTGGCCTTGTGCTCGTCAGTGGGGTCATGGTCCAGGGGTAAGTAGGAGGAGGTGTCTGAGAGTTGGCGGGTGGCCTCTGCTTTGTAGAGATCGACGCGCCAGACTACCACAGCACCTCCCTCGTCGGCGGGTTTGATAACCCAGTCTGGGTTGTTGCGGAGTGAGTCGATGGCAGTACGTTCGGAGGGGGAGAGATTGGAGTGAGACAGGGGAGTGGAGAAGTCGAGGCGGTTGATGTAACGACGGCAGTTCTGAATAAAGAGTTCTAAAGCTGGAGGGCCACGAGGGGGGGTCCACGAGGAGGGGGTACGTGGGAGACAGGAAAAGGGATCATCAGTGGGGGGCGAGGACTTGTTCCCGTGGAAGAACGCTGTGAGGCGGAGGCGACGGTAGAAGAGCTCCAAGTCGTGGTGGGCGCGAAATGGAAGAAGGGTCTCGACCCGAAACGTCGCCTATTTCCTTCGCTCCTTAGATGCTGCTGCACCCGCTGAGTTTCTCCAGCTTTTTGTGTAACCCTCGATTCTCCAGCATCTGCAGTTCCTTCTTTAAAGCTAAATGTTTCTTAAGCATTGGGATAGTCCCTCTGGCAGCTCGTTCCATACACCCACCAACCTTTGTATGAAAAAGTTACGCCTCAGATTCCTATTAAATATTTTCCTCTTCAGAATAAATGGGATAGTTTCCTTTTAGAATATCTCCATCTTTTCCTCTTAGAATAAAGGGGAGGTTATTTAAGACTGAGGTGAAAAAAAAACTTTTTCACCCAGAGAGTTGTGAATTTGTGGAATTCCCTGCCACGGAGGGCAGTGGAGGCCGAGTCACTGGATGGATTTAAGAGAGAATTAGATAGAGCTCTAGGGGCTGGTGGAATCAAGGGACCAGACTGATTCCTGGGATGTCAGGACTTTTATATGAGGAAAGATTGGATAGACTCGGCTTGTACTCGCTGGAATTTAGAAGATTGAGGGGGGATGTTATAGAAACTTACAAAATTCTTAAGGGGTTGGACAGGCTAGATGCTGGAAGATTGTTCCCGATGTTGGGGGAGTCCAGAACAAGGGGTCACAGTCTAAGGATAAGGGGGAATTCCTTTAGGACCGAAATTAGGAAAACATTCTTTACACAGAGAGTGGTGAGTCTCTGGAATTCTCTGCCACAGAAGATAGTTGAGGCCAGTTCATTGGCTATATTTAAGAGGGCGTTAGATGTGGCACTTGTGGCTAAAGGGATCAGGGGGTATGGAGAGAAGGCAGGTACGGGATACTGAGTTGGATGATCAGCCATGATCACATTGAATGGAGGTGCAGGCTCGAAGGGCCGAATGGCCTCCTCCTGCACCTATTGTCTATTGTCCCTGGTGCATGCAGGAGTTGGTGTTGGTGTGCGGGGATTGCTGGTCGGCACGGACTCGGTGGGCCGAAGGGCCTGTTTCTACGCTGTATCTCAAAACTGAAACTAAGTACCCAGCTTCTAGTAGCAGTAGTAGCAGTAGTAGTAGGCCCCTCTCGGTCATGACGGACCATGGGTGATGCATCCTGGTTTGTGATGTGTGGTCGGATGCAAGCCTGGGCGATCGATGTCATATGGAGGACGGACAGGCTGTTGCCCATGCAGCACGTCCCCCCCTCTCCACGTCGCTGATCGATCCAAAGGAACAGCAGGGCCGTTACAGTTTGGCACCAGCGCCGTCGCAGGAGCTGCCAGAGCGAGGTTGTAGACAACGACAAACTGCCTTAGGGGCTCCGACTCCGGATTTTCTTGAGGTTTACTCCTGGGGCCTTTTCCATGACTGGATATGGCCACGAGGCAGTGGAGGTTTTAAATCAGAGTTTTCCCTCTCCTAGATGGACTGCCTTCCCAGGCTGACGAGCCCCATCTGCCCCAGACTCGTGGGGGCGGGAGCGTCTACCTTCCCGCGCAGGTCTACAGCACCTGCCCACTGCCCACCTCGGTACACGTGACATTAAAGTACCAAACGGCCATTGAAAATAAGGATTGTTTACCTGTGGTAGAAAAATCCACACATCCGATAGGAGAACGCAGAACGGAGCCACCGTACTGCCAACACGGGCCATCATGCTCCCACTGCCAACAGCCAACGAGCTACGGAGAAACATTTTGACCATCATGGCTCGCATCCACAATTAATAACTGGAACAACATTCGGTAAAAGCATTGAAACATAGACAATAGGTGCAGGTGTAGGCCATTCGGCCCTTCGAGCCGGCACCACCATTCAATGTGATCATGGCTGATCATCCCCAATCAGTACCCCATTCCTGCCTTCTCCCCATATCCCCTGACTCAGTTAGCCCTAAGAGCTAAATCTAACCCTTTCTTGAAAACATCCAGTGAATCGACCTCCACTGCCTTCTGTGGCAGAGAATTCCACAGATTCACAACTCTCTGGGTGAAAAACGTTTTTCCTCATCTCAGTCCTAAATGGCTTACCACTTATTCTCAAACAGTGACTTCCCCCAACATCGGGAACCTTTTTCCTGTATCTAGCCTGGCCAATCCCTTAATAATCTTATATGTTTCATCCTTCTAAATTCCAGTGAATACAAGCCCACTCGATCCATTTTTTCATGTGTCAGTCCCACCATCCCAAACAAATAACCTGGTGAACTGACGCTGCACTCCCTCAATAGCAAGAATTTTCTTTCCACAAATTAGTAGACCAAAATTGCACACAATATTCCAGGTGCCCTGTACAACTGCAGAAGGACCTCTTTGCTCCTATACTCAATCCTCTTGTTATGAAGGCCAACATGCCATTCGCTTTCTTCACTGCCTGCTGCACCTGCATGCTTACTTTCAGTGACTGATGTACAAGCACACCCAGGTCTCGTTGCATCTCCTGTTTCCCCTGTTTGTGGGATAGAGATAATGTGCGGAGATCCGTGGCCGGCGCGGACTCGGTGGGCCGAAATGCCTGTATCTAAAGACAATAGACAATAGGTGCAGGAGTAGGCCATTTGGCCCTTCGAGCCAGCACCGCCATTCAATGTGATCATGGCTGATCATCCCCAATCAGTACCCCGATCCTGCCTTCTCCCCATATCCCCTGACTCCGCTATTTTTAAGAGCCCTATCTAGCTCTCTCTTGAAAGCATCCAGAGAACCTGCCTCCACCGCCCTCTGAGGCAGAGAATTCCACAGACTCACAACTCTCTGTGCGAAAAAGTGTTTCCTCGTCTCCGTTCTAAATGGCCGACCCCTTATTCTTAAACTGTGTGTGGCCCCTGGTTCTGGACTCCCCCAACATCGGGAACATGTTTCCTGCCTCAAGCGTGTCCAAACCTTTAATAATCTTACACGTTTCAATGAGATCCCCTCTCATCCTTCTAAACGCCACAGTGTACAAGCCCAGCCGCTCCATTCTCTCAGCCGCTCTGATTTTCTAACCTAAACTAAGTTATAACCATATAACCATATACCAATTACAGCACGGAAACAGGCCTTCTCGGCCCTTCCAGTCCGTGCCGACCATTTATTTTCCCCTAGTCCCATCTACCTGCACTCAGACCATACCCCTCAATTCCCTTCCCGTCCATATACCTATCCACTTTACTTTTAAATGTTAAAATCGATCCTGCCTTCACCACTTCTGCTGGAAGATCATTCCACACAGCCACCACTCTCTGAGTAAAGAAGTTCCCCCTCATGTTACCCCTAAACTTCTGTCCCTTAATTCTCATGTCATGCCCTCTTGATTGAATCTTCCCTACCCTCAATGGGAAAAGCTTATCCACGTCAACTCTGTCTATCCCTTTCATCATTTTAAAGACCTCAATCAAGTCCCCCCTTAACCTTCTGCGCTCCAAAGAATAAAGACGTAACTTGTTCAACCTTTCTCTGTAACTTAGTTGCTGGAACCCAGGCAACATTCTAGTAAATCTCCTCTGTACTCTCTCTATTTTGTTGACATCCTTCCTATAATTAGGCGACCAAAATTGTACACCATACTCCAGAATTAGTCTCACCAATGCCTTGTACAATTTTAACATTACTTCCCTACTCCTATATTCAATGCTCTGATTTATAAAGGCAAGCACACCAAGAGCTTTCTTTACTACCCTATCTACATGCGATTCCACCTTCAGGGAACTATGCACAGTTATTCCTAGATCCCTCTGTTCCACAGCATTCCTCAATTCCCTACCATTTACCATGTACGTCCTATTTTGATTTGTCCTGCCAAGATGTAGCACCTCACACTTATCAGCATTAAACTCCATCTGCCATCTTTCAGCCCACTCTTCCAAATGGCCCAAATCTCTCTGTAGACTTTGAAAATCTACTTCATTATCCACAGCACCACCTATCTTAGTATCATCTGCATACTTACTTATCCAATTTTCCACCCCATCATCTAGATCATTGATGTACATGACAAACAACAGTGGACCCAACACAGATCCCTGAGGCACCCCACTGGTCACCGGCTTCCAACCTGACAAACAGCCATCCACCATTACTCTCTGGCATCTCCCATTCAGCCACTGTTGAATCCATCTTGCTACTCCGCCATTAACACCCAAAGATTGAACCTTCTTAACCAACCTTCCATGGGGAACCTTGTCAGAGGCCTTACTGAAATCCATATAGACAACATCTACTGCTTTACCCTTATCAATTTCCCTAGTAACCTCTTCAAAAAATTCAAGAAGGTTTATCAAACATGACCTTCCAGGCACAAATCCATGTTGACTGTTCTTGATCAGACCCTGTTTATCCAGATGCTTATATATATTATCTCTAAGTATCCTTTCCATTAATTTGCCCATCACTGACGTCAAACTAACAGGTCTATAATTGCTAGGTTTATTCTTTGAACCCTTTTTAAACAATGGAACAACATGCGCAGTACGCCAATCCTCCGGCACTACTCCCGTTCCCGTTATCTCTCACGTTTCCACGTCACGCATGGTGGCACCTACCGTATTATCGTCGGATAGAGTTCAGCAGTGTAGAGGTATATTAGTCCAAACGCCACTGCGATTGCGAACTTCCCAATCATACTGACTGTGATGGTCAGCGCCTCGATGTCCTGGGATGAATGAAAATAACATTGAATCAAATCTCGCACATTGGCAGCTTCCTCACCTCAGGTTCAAAATATCAGAAACTCTTTCTTTTAAAAATCTTTTTATTAATTTTCAAAAAACTAAAAAAAAGGATAAACGTAACTATATTAACGTAACGTGGCTATATTTAAGAGGGCGTTAGATGTGGCACTTGTGGCTAAAGGGATCAGGGGGTATGGAGAGAAGGCAGGTACGGGATACTGAGTTGGATGATCAGCCATGATCACATTGAATGGCGGTGCAGGCTCGAAGGGCCGAATGGCCTACTCCTGCACCTATTTTCTAAGTTTCTATGTTTCTATGTAACAGCGATATTGATACATAGGGATCAGGATTACATTAACAACAAGTGTAACCTAATTATGAATCTAGTGTCAAAATACACATTGGATACAGACCTCCCGGTCTCTATGTAAATATAGTTAAATGGTTAAAAGAGAACTTGCATATATTAAAATAAAAAGATAAAGAGAAACAAGAAACCCCCTAAACTAAAATAAGCAAAACTAAGATAACAAATAAAACAGAATCTGGGCTGCAAAGAATTTCAGCAATTTGGATCCCTGTTTGGCGCCAAATCCGTTCCACCGTATAATGGTTAGAAAATTATTATAACAGTTGGAGAGGGGACAATTTATATAGTGTAAAAATACTGAATAAAGCTTCCCCAAGTGCTATCAAATGTAACCAAGGGTTCAACACTTGCCACTCAATGAAACTCATCGGGCTATTAAATACGGCATGATTTACTCAGGCCAGTAACTAAATCAGGCCAGAGATACAGGTCACTCACATTCAGGACTCATGGCCCTGTCCCACTGTACGGGTTCATTCCAAGAGCTCTCCCGAGTTTAAAAAAAATCAAACTCGTGGTAAGTGAATGAACTCGTACAGTGGGACAGGGGTTTAAGAGAGCCGTGTCAAGTTTGGTGCCTACATCCATTAGACTCATGAATAGTTGGTCTATTTATTTATTAATTTATCTATATATACATTTTTTTAACATTCTTTTAATGTTTATACTGCCTATTCTTCATGTATTGTGTTTGCAAGGTTTAGCTGCCGACCACGTTGGACCGCTGGTGTGTGATGTGTGTGTGTTGTGTTGTGTTGCTGGGTATATGAACTGTACACACACTGATGTTCTGCATAAATGACGTTCCTAACGGATAAATAAAGTTCATTGAATTGAATTGAATTGAATTAATTTCTTAAATAGGAAGGAATTTAATAAATTTACTGATATTGCATTCACCGAGGCTTGTTTACAAAGGGCACAGTTGATAGTATGAAACCAATGTGAAAGCCCTGTCCCACTGTACGAGTTCATTCCAAGAGCTCTCCCCCCCGAGTTTGCCCTGATTCGAACTCGGAGATTTACGGTAATGGCCGCTCGTCGGTACTCGGGGCTCTCGTGGACATTTTTCAACTTCACGAGTCTTCCCGTGCTTACCTGCCATTAGCGAGCCTTCCCGAGTACCTGCCGTTAGCGTTACGAGACGCTAAGAGACGTCCCTGAGCTCCGACGTACCCGTTACGTACATTCTCCGTGCTTACCACGAGTTTGATTTTTTTTAAACACAAGAGAGCTCTTGGAATGAACTCGTGCCGTGGGACAGGGCCATGAAGGAATGTCTGGCTACATCTTAAGGAAATATAGAACGCAGGGCATTGCAGTCCTCTAGATAGAGTGGATTTAGTTTAGTTTAGTTTAGTTCAGCTTAAGTATACAGTGCAGAAACAGGCCCTTCGGCCCACCGTTTTTAGTACAGTTCAGTGCAGTTTAGGTTATTGTCACGTGTACCGAGGTGCAGTGAAAAGCTTTTGTTGCGTGCTAACCAGCCAGCGGAAAGACAATACATGATTACAATCGAGCCATTCACAGTGTACGGATTCAAGATATGCTATAATGTTTAATGCAAGATAAAGTCAGCAAAGTCCGATCAAGGATAGTCCGAGGGTCACTAATGAGGTAGATAGTAGTTCAGGTCCGCTCTCTGGTTGTGGTAGGATGGTTCAGAGGCCCGATAACAGCTGGGAAGAAACTGTCCCTGAATCTGGAGGTGTGCGTTTTCACACTTCTGTACCTCTTGCCCGATGGGAGAGGGGAGAAGAGGGAGTGGCCGGGGTGCGACTGGTCCTTGACGATGCTGCTGGCCTTGCCGAGGCAGCGTGAGGTGTAGATGGAGTCAATGGAAGGGAGGCTGGTTTGTGCGATGGTCTGGGCTGCGTCCACAATTGGCTGCGATTTCTTGCGGTCTTGGATGGAGCTGTTCCCAAACCAAGCAGTGATGCATCCCAATAAAATGCTTTCAACTACCTCATCGCATTTACAAAATGTCAGAAACTTATCGGACTATTAAATGCAACTTAATTTCTTAAATAACTGGAATTGAATGGATTTGCTGATTCATCAGGGCTTATTTCCAAAGTACATCGTTGGTGGTTTGAAATCAATGTAAAAGAATATCAGGCTGCATCTTCAGGAAATACAGAAGCTGCAGGGCGTAGGAAGTCATCTCGAGTGGACATCTAGATAGAGCGGACATCAAATCCAACCTTTCTGTCCTGGGCCTCCTCCATGGCCAGAGTGAGGCCCACCGTAAACTGGAGGAGCAGCACCTCATATTCCGCTTGGACAGTTTACACCCCAGCGGTATGAACATTGACTTCTCCAATTTCAGGTAGTCCCTGCTTTCTCCCTCCTACCCCTCCCCTTCCCAGCTCTGTCTCAACCTCTTCCTTTCTTTACCCCCCCCCCCCCCCCCCCCCCCAGACATCGGTCTGAAGAAGGGTCTCGACTCGAAACGTCACCTATTCCTTCGCTCCCATAGATGCTGCCTCACCCGCTGAGTTTCTCCAGCATATATGTCTGACCTTCGATTTTTCCAGCGTAGAAACATAGAAACATAGAACTCAGCGGGTGTGGCAGCATCCATTATTTATTTATTTTTCATAGAAATTAGGTGCAGGAGTAGGCCATTCGGCCCTTCGAGCCTGCACCGTCATTCAATATGATCATGGCTGATCATCCAACTCAGTATCCTGTACCTGCCTTCTCTCCATACCCCCCTGATCCCCTTAGCCACAAGGGCCACATCTAACTCCCTCTTAAATATAGCCAATGAACTGGCCTCAACTACCCTCTGTGGCAGAGAATTCCAGAGACTCACCACTCTCTGTGTGAAAAAAGTCCTTCTCATCTCGGTCCTAAAGGATTTCCCCCTTATCCTTAAGCTGTGACCCCTCGCCCTGGACTTCCCCAACATCGGGAACAATCTTCCTGCATCTAGCCTGTCCAACCCCTTAAGAATCTTGTAAGTTTCTATAAGATCCCCTCTCAATCTCCTAAATTCTAGAGAGTATAAACCGAGTCTATCCAGTCTTTGTTCATAAGAGTGTCCTGACATCCCAGTAATCAGTCTGGTGAACCTTCTCTGCACTCCCTCTATGGCAATAATGTCCTTCCTCAGATTTGGAGACCAGAACTGCAGTTCTTTCTTAGACGTTCAGATTAGTTTAGTTTAGATATACAGTGCAGGAACAGGTCCTCCAGCCGACCAAGTCCGCACCAACCAGCGATTCTGTACACTAACTATAGGAAGGATGTCAACAAAATAGAGAGGGTACAGAGGAGATTTACTAGAATGTTGCCTGGGTTTCAACAGCTAAGTTACAGAGATAGGTTGAATGTTAGGTCTTTATTCTCTGGAGCGCAGAAGGTTAAGGGGGGACTTGATAGAGGTCTTTAAAATGATGAGAGGGATAGACAGAGTTAATGTGAACAAGCTTTTCCCTTTGAGAATAGGGAAGATTCAAACACGAGGACATGACTTTAGAATTAAGGGACAGAGGTTTAGGGGTAACATGAGGGGGAACTTCTTTACTCAGAGAGTGGTAGCGGTGTGGAATGAGCTTCCAGTGGAAGTGGTGGCGGCAGGTTCGTTGGTATCATTTAAAAATAAATTGGATAGGCATATGGATGAGAAGGGTATGGAGGGTTATGGTATGAGTGCAGGCAGGTGGGACTAAGGGAAAAAAGTTGTTCGGCACGGACTTGAAGGGCCGAGATGGCCTGTTTCCGTGCTGTAATTGTTATATGGTTATATGGTTATAGTGTAGCTGGGACATGTTGGCCGGTGTGGGCGAGTTGGGCTGAAGGGCCTGTTTCCACGCTGTATCACTCTATGACTCTGTGACTATGAAGCCTCATCATTGCATCCCTCTCTCAATACACTTTGGATCCGACCATATATCATGCCAGCCTACCCCAAATGCCTAATGTCACATTTACATGGCTGGAATTGTTAATCAGTCACGGTGGCGCAGCGCTGCCTCACAGCGAATGCAGCGCTGGAGACCCGGCTTCGATCCCGACTACAGGTTCTGTCTGTACGGAGTTTGTACGTTCTCCCCGTGACCTGCGTGGGTTTTCTCCGAGATCTTGGGTTTCCTCCCACACTCCAAAGACGTGCAGGTTTGTAGGTTAACTGGCTTGGTGTAAATGTGAAAATTGTCCCCAGTGGGTGCAGGATAGTGTTAATGTGCGGGGATCGCTGGTCGGCGCGGACCCGGTGTGCCGCGCTGTATCTCGAAACTATAACTTCAGTTTAAGCCCAAATCATTTACATTTGTCACAAAATATGAGAATCCTAGCTATATAATCTAGTTATATCACGTGGCAACAACTCAATTAAACACTTCTATGTATTCCACATGATCTTTGTAATAGCCTCCATGGCCAGAGTGAGTCCCACCGTAAAGTGGAGGAGCAGCACCTCATATTTCGCTTGGGCAGTTTACACCCCAGCGGTATGAACATTGACTTCTCCAATTTCAGGTAGTCCCTGCTTCCTCCCTCCTTCCCCTCCCCTTCCCAGCTCTCCCACAGCCCACTGTCTCCGCCTCTTCCTTTCTTCTTCCCGCCCCCCCCACCCCACATCAGTCTGAAGAAGGGTCTCGACCTGAAACCTATTCCTTCGCTCCATAGATGCTGCCTCACCCGCTGAGTTTCTCCAGCATTTTGCGCCTACCTTCGATTTTTCTAGCATCTGCAGTTTTTTCTTAAATATGATCTTTGTAATGTTTTAAAGAAGGAACTGCAGATGCTGGAGAATGGCTGCAGAAACTCAGCGGGTGCAGCAGCATCTAAGGAGCGAAGGAGATAGGCGACGTTTCGGGTCGAGACCCTTCTTCAGACTGGTCAGGGATCAGGGAAACGAGAGATATAGACGGTGATGTGGAGAGATAAAGAACAATGAATGAAAGATATGCAAAAAAGTATCGATGATAAAGGAAACAGGCCATTGTAAGCTGTTTGTAGTGTGAAAATGAGACTTGGGTGGGGGAGAGATAGAGAGAGAGGGAATGCCAGGGCCCGAGGGCTGAGGGAGAGGTGGGAAGGGGACTAAATGTTCAGTTAAGTCTAGTTTATTGTCACGTGTACCGAGGTACAGTGAAAAGCTTTTGTTGTGTGCAAACCAGCCAGCGGAAAGACAATACATGATTACAATCGAGCCGTCCACAGAGTATCGATACATGATAATGGGAATTTCGGTTTTGGATGAGGATGAAGGATCGGAATGCCACCTGCGGGATGATCATGCTGAGGATACAGGCGATCCCTGTCAGGAAGAGGGATGGCGCCAGTGTATTCCTTCTTCCCAGTCTCTCCATCACAATGCAAGCGACGATGTACGATGGGATCTCCACAGCGCCTGGCAATGAGACAACGGTTCAGAACGGTGGTTAGCACGCGGCAAACACACAGCCCACCCCAGCCCGCCACACGTCAGCCCGCCCCGTAGCAGAAGCGCCCACATCGCGGGGCGGGAAACTGGACGTATCCCCAGCTAATTCTGCTACCCCCATCATCATCTACTGCAACCAAGTGACGATAGACAATAGGTGCAGGAGTAGGCCATTCGGCCCTTCGAGCCAGCACCACTATTCCATAGACGATAGACAATAGGTGCAGGAGTAGGCCATTCGGCCCTTCGAGCCAGCACCACTATTCAATAGACAATAGACAATAGGGTTAGGGTTAGGGTTAGGGTTCAATAGACAATAGACAATAGGTGCAGGAGGAGGCCATTCGGCCCTTCGAGCCAGCACCACTATTCAATAACAATAGACAATAGGTGCAGGAGGAGGCCATTCGGCCCTTCGAGCCAGCACCGCCATTCAATGTGATCACGGCTGATCATCCCCAATCAGTTCCCCGTTCCTGCTTTCTCCCCATATCCCCTGACTCCGCTATCTTTAAGAGCCCTATCTAGCTCTCTCTCGAAGGTATCCAGAGAACCGGCCTCCACCGCCCTCTGAGGCAGAGAATTCCACAGACTCACCGCTCTCTGTGAGAAAAAGCGTTTCCTCATCTCCGTTCTAAATGGATTACTCCTTATTCTTAAACTGTGTGGCCCCTGGTTCTGGACTCCCCCAACATCGGGAACATGTTTCCTGACTCTAGTGGGTCCAAGCCCTTAACAATCTCATATGTTTCAATGAGATCCCCTCTCATCCTTCTGAACTCCAGAGCGTACGGCTGCCTCTGGTTATCGCCGGAAGCTTGCGGATTTCAGGACGGACACTGCCAGTGAGGTCAACATTTGTAACAAGTTGGACATGTAGAGAAGAAGAGGACAGGGAGCAGTGCTGAACTACTAACTACCTCAGACTATCTTTAATTTAATTTACCGGCTTTACCTTGCACTAAAACGTTATTCCTTTATCATGTATCTATACACTGTAAACGGCTCGATTGTAATCATGTATAGTCTTTCCGCTGACTGGTTAGCACGCAACAAAAGCTTTTCACTGTACCTCGGTACACGTGACAATAAACTAGACTCAACTACGCAGTTCTAACCTAAACTACACCAGAGTTTTTAGTACCGAAACAAGTAATTTACAATCTTACCGAAGCCAATTAACTTAAGGGCCTGTCCTACTTGGGCGTCATTTGCGTGTAATTTACGCGACATCATTTACGCATCACGACGCACGCCGCGCAGGGTGCGTGTTACGCGCCACAGGATTTTGGGATGTACAAAACCTTCGCGTGCCATCTGTGTAACGTGCAAATGACGCCCAGGTTACGAACCTGTAAGTCATAGAAACATGGAAACATAGAAAATAGGCGCAGGAGGAGGCCATTCGGCCCTTCGAGCCAGCACCGCCATTCATTGTGATCATGGCTGATCGTCCCCAATCAATAACCCGTGCCTGCCTTCTCCCCATATCCCTTGACTCCACTAGCCCCTAGAGCTCTATCTAACTCTCCCTTAAATCCATCCAGTGATTTGGCCTCCACTGCCCTCTGTGGCAGGGAATTCCACACATTCATAACTTTCTGGGTGAAAATGTATTTTCTCAGCTCAGTCTTAAATGGCCTCCCCGTTATTTTAAGACTGTGGCCCCTGGTTCTGGACTCACCCAACATTGGGAGCATTTTTCCTGCATCTAGCTTGTCCAGTCCTTTTATAATTTTATATGTTTCTATAAGATTCCCCCTCATCCTTCTAAACTCCAGTGAATACAAGCCTACCATTTTCCCACCACTCCCCAACTTTCTCCGCCACACACTGATGGGCGAGGAACTGCAGGTGCTGGTTGACAAAACAAGACACAAAGTGACGGAGTAACGGAAGGGGGGAGCATCTCTGGGGAACAGGTCTGGCGAAGGATCCCGACCTGGAGATGTCACTTATCGCTGTTCTCCACAGATGCTGACTCACCTGCAGATTTAAGGGCCTGTCCTACCAGCATCCGACTCCATGCGGTGAGCGCGATCAAACTAGAAGCGGGGGCCGCGCGGAGGTCGGGTGATCCCCTGTACAGGGCCGTTCCCACCAGCATGCGCCTGCATGCGGCAAGCGCGACCAAACCGGCAGCGGGGGCCGCGCAGAGGTCGGGTGAGTGACGCAACGCGGCGCAAAGTGAGGCGAACTTGGAGCGAAGTCTTAAAGGTAAGTTCGCCAGGACAGAGAGGGGCACAGAGGCACACACACACACAGAGGGCCACGGAGCCACACACATAGAGGGTCACGGAGGCACCTACAGAGAGGTTCATGGAGGCACGATGTCGAGGCGGTGCGTAATGCGTCGAGGCGGCTGCGAGCCGACAAGCCGTTGCCGCGCGGAATTTTTGAACATGGTCAGTTTTTCGGAGCCCCGCGCGATGTCGGGACGAACTCCGCACAATTCCGTACGGCTCCGGCGATCGAAGTGGGACTGGCCCCGCGATGCTGGACGGCTCAAGCGACCACGTTAGGTCGCGCTCATCGCATGGAGTTGCATGCTGGTGGGACAGGCCCTTTACTCCAGCACCTAGTGTGGTATGGAAGCACAGATCATAGAACATCACAGGCCCTTCGGCCCACAATGTCTGTGCCGTACACTGTGCCATTAAACTGAGTTCAGATGCCTGTACATGATCCCCACCAAGCTCACCACCAAACTCCACCAGCTAGGCCTCAGCTCACTGATATGCGATTGGATCCTGAATTTTCTGACGGAGGACAGCAGGCAGTGAGACTGGGGCTGCACCTGTCCTCCACTATCACCCTGAGCACCGGCACACCACAGGGCTGTCTACTGAGCCCCATGCTCTACTCCCTCTTCACCCACGACTGCGTTCCTGCATTTGACAACAACACCATTGTCAAGTTTGCAGACGACACAGCGGTGATCGGGCTGATCACCAGCGGTGACGAAACAAACTATAGAGCGGAGATGCAGAACCTGGCGGACTGGTGCTCACGGAACAACTTGTCGCTAAACACCTCCAAGACCTCCAAGGAGCTGATTATCGACTTCAGGAGGTCACAGAATGGGGAATACGCCCCAATCTCCATCTACGGAGACAGTGTGGAGAGAGTGTCCAGCTTCAAGTTTCTGGGCACTCACATCTCAGAGGATCTCACACGGTCCACCAACACCGCTGCGCTGGTCAAAAAGGCACAGCAACGACTGTTCTTCCTAAGAACATTGAACCGGACTGGTCTGCCCCAACCTTCTGACAACCTTCTACCTCTGCACCACAGAGAGCATACTAACGTATGGCATCTCTGTGTGGTATCTCAGCTGCACGGAGGCGGAGAGGAGAGCTCTTCAGCGCGTCGTCCACAGAGCGCAACAGATTATTGGGACACCGCTACCAGCCTTGGAGGGCATCTACCACACACGGTGCCTCAGGAAAAGGCCGTCAGCATCCATAAAGACTCCTCTCACCCTTGTAATGGACTGTTCGAACTACTCCCTTCCGGCAGACGTTACATAGAAACATAGAAAAATAGGTGCAGGAGTAGGCCATTCGGCCCTTCGAGCCTGCACCGCCATTCAATATGATCATGGCTGATCATCCAACTCAGTATCCCGTACCTGCCTTCTCTCCATACCCCCTGATCCCTTTAGCCACAAGGGCCACATCTAACGCCCTCTTAAATATAGCCAATGAACTGGCCTCAACTACCCTCTGTGGCAGAGAATTCCAGAGACCCACCACTCTCTAATTTTTTCCTCATCTAAGTCCTAAAGGCATTCCCCCTTATCCTTAGACTGTGACCCCTTGTTCTGGACTCCCCCGACATCGGGAACAATCTTCCTGCATGTAGAACAATCTTCCCGCATCGAGCACAAGGCCTTCTACGCCCGCACTACCAGACTCGGGAACAGCCTCATTCCCAGAGCTATAGCGGCCCTGCTGAGTAACCTCCCCCCCCCCGCCCCCCCCCCCACCTCCATGGACTGTCCCCCCGGCCTCGCACCTTAGTCTGTGTCGATGTTACTGGTCAAATGTTCGTTTTCACAAACCTTGTTCTCGGGGGTTGCTAACCGAAATCTCGAAGTTGCAAACCAAATCTCGTTGCACTTATGTGTAATGATAATAAAATATATTATTATAATTATTATCCATACCCCTCTATTCCCTGCTTACATGTACCTATCTAAAAGCCTCTTAAACGCCACTAACGCATCTGCCTCCGCCACCACCACCCCTGGCAGCGCGTTCCAGGCACCCACCACCCTCTGTGTGAAAAACTTGTCTTTAAACTCCGTTAAACGTTCCCCCCTCGCACCTTACAGCTAGTGATGAACATTTAACCATTTAACCATATAACCATATAACAATTACAGCACGGAAACAGGCCATCTCGGCCCTTCAAGTCCGTGCCGAACAACTTTTTCCCCTTAGTCCCACCTGCCTGCACTCATACCATAACCCTCCATACCCTTCTCATCCATATGCCTATCCAATTTATTTTTAAATGATACCAACGAACCTGCCGCCACCACTTCCACTGGAAGCTCATTCCACACCGCTACCACTCTCTGAGTAAAGAAGTTCCCCCTCCTGTTACCCCTAAACCTCTGTCCCTTAATTCTAAAGTCATGTCCTCTTGTTTGAATCTTCGCTATTCTCAAAGGGAAAAGCTTGTCCACATCAACTCTGTCTATCCCTCTCATCATTTTAAAGACCTCTATCAAGTCTCCCCTTAACCTTCTGCGCTCCAGAGAATAAAGACCTAACTTATTCAACCTATCTCTGTAACTTAGCTGTTGAAACCCAGGCAACTTGCTTAGTATTTAAGTAAGTAAGTAAGTTTATTGGCCAAGTATTCACATACAAGGAATTTGCTTGGTGCTCCGCCCGCAAGTAACAACATGACATACAGTGACAGTTACGAATGACTCAGAAAACACTAAACATTAATAATAATAGAACATTAATGATAAAACACCATTGATCAAGCATGTGAACCAACAAAATACCAGATCAAAGGGAGGCTACAGATTTTTGGCTGTTGACTAGAGCAACTACTCGTGGATAAAAGCTGTTTTTATGTCTGGCTGTGGCAGCTTTGACAGTCCGGAGTTGCCTTCCAGAGGGAAGTGATTCAAAGGGTTTGTGGCCAGGGTGAGAGGGGTCAGAGATGATCTTGCCCGCTCGCTTCCTGGCCCTTGCAGTGTACAGTTCATCAATGGAGGGAAGGTTGCAGCCAATAACCTTCTCTGCTGATCGGACGATTCGCTGCAGCCTCCAGATGTTGTGCTTGGTGGCTGAGCCAAACCAGACCATGATGGAGAAGGTGAGAACAGACTCTACGATGGCCGTGTAGAATTGGACCATCATTGCCTGTGGCAGATTGTGCTTCCTCAGCTGCTGCAGGAAGTACGTCCTCTGTTGGGTCTTTTTGACTGTGGAGTCGATGGTAGCCCCCCACTTAAGGTCCTTGGAGATGATGGTTCCCAGGAACTTAAAAGATTCCACAGATGTGACTGTGGTGTCGTTGATGGTGAGTGGGGTGAGGGGAGGGGGAGCTCTCCTAAAGTCTACAATCAATTCCACTGTCTTAAGAGCATTGAGCTGTAGGTTGTTGCTACAGCACCAGGACGCCAGCTGTGACACTTCCTGTCTGTAGGCAGATTCCTCCCCATCCTGGATCAGTCCAATCAGGGTTGTGTCATCCGCAAACTTGAGAAGGAGTCAGTGGAGGTGCAGTCATTGGTGTAGAGAGAGTAGAGGAGAGGAGAGAGTACGCAGCCTTCCACTCTGTGAAAAAGGTTCTGACTGTCTCCCCTATCTATTCCCCTTATAATTTTGCATAGAACACAACGTGCTGGAGGAACTCAGCAGATCAGGCAGCATCTGTGGAGAACACGGGTGGGTGACGTGTCAGATCGGGACCCTTCCTCAGAGTGCAAGACAGCTGGAATGTTTGAATGCAGTTGTAAAGACTTCCGAAGAAAACAATTCTTCACACAGAGGGTGGTGGGTGTACGGAACGAGCTGCCAGACGAGGTAGTTGAGGCTGGGAGTTGTCGGGATGCGTCACAGCTTGGTTTGGGAACAGCTCCACCCAAGACCGCAAGAAATTGCAGCGA
>OY740785.1:117288122-117403676 GCA_963514005.1 Raja brachyura
AATATAGCCAATGAACTGGCCTCAACGACCTTCTGTGGCAGAGAATTCCAGACTCACCACTCTCTGTGTAAAGAATGTTTTCCTCATCTCGGTCCTAAAGGAATTCCCCCTTATCCTTAGACTGTGACCCCTTGTTCTGGACTCCCCCAAGTTCAGAACAGTTTAGGAGACCAAAACTGCACCAGAATACTCCAGGTGTGGCCTCACTAGGGCTCTGTACAACTGCAGAAGGACCTCTTTGCTCCTGTATTTGATTCCTCTTGTTATAAAGGCCAACATGCCATTCGCTGTCTTCACTGCCTGCTGTACCTGCATGCTTGCTTTCATAGACTGATGTACAAGGACCCCCAGATCCCGTTGTACTTCCGCTTTTCCCAACTTGACCGGAGAGCTGGTGCAGGATTCCCAAAAAGTTAATATCCAAGTTGAATTGATAGTTCAGCTTAGTTTAGTTTAGTTTAGTGTAGAGTTACAGCATGGAAACAGGCCCTTCGGCCCATCGAGTCCACGCTGACCAGCGTTCCCTGAACGTTAACACTATCCTCCACACACTAGGGACAATTTACATTTTATACCAAGCCAATTGACCTGCAAGTCTTTAGCATGTGGATGGAAACCGGAAACAATCCACGCAGGTCATGGGGAGAATGAACATACTCTGTACAGTCAGCGTGCGTAGTCAGGATCGTACCGGGGTCTCTGGCACTGTAAAGGGCCTGTCCTACCAGCATCCGACTCTATGCGATGAGCGCGATCAAACTAGAAGCGGGGGCCGCGCGGAGGTCGGGTGATCCCCTGTACAGGGCCGTTCCCACCAGCATGCGCCTGCATGCGGCAAGCGCGACCAAACCGGCAGTAGGGGCCGCGCGGAGGTCGGGTGAGTGGTGCAACGCGGCGCAAAGTGAGGCGAACTTGGAGCGAAGTCTTAAGGTAAGTTCGCCAGGACAGAGAGGGGCACACAGAGAGTGGCACAGAGGCACACACACACAGAGGGCCACGGAGCCACACACAGAGAGGGTCACGGAGGCACGATGTCGGGGCGGTGTGTAAACGTCGAGGCGACTGCTAGCCGACAAGCCGTTGCCGCGCGGAACTTTTGGACATAGTCAGTTTTTCGGAGCCCGGGACAAACCCGGGACGAACCCGGGACGAACTCCGCACAATTCCACAAAGCTCCGGAGATCGAAGTGGGACCGGCCCCGCGACGCCGGACGGCTCAAGCGACAATGTTAGGTCGCGCTCATCGAGTTGCATGCTGGTGGGACAGGCCCTTAAGACCACTGCTCCACCGCTGCACCACCGTGCGCCCAGTGAGGAGGGCGAATGCAATTATCTAGCATTTATTTAGAGAGCGCCACAAAACTAAAACAGGGATGTAACGCTGAGGCTCTATAAGGCGCAGGTCAGGCCACATTTGGGGTACTGTGAGCAAACTTGGGCCCCATATCTGTGGAAGGATGTGCTGGCTCAGGACAGGGTCCAGAGGAGCTTCGATCCCAGAAATGATTGAGTTAACATTTGACTGCACTGGGCCTGTACTCGCCGGAGATTAAACGGAAGAGGGGCGCCCCCTCGATACAACCTACAGTGAAAGGCCTGGATAGAGTGGATGTGGAGGGGATGTTTCCACTAGTGGGAGAGTCTAGGACCAGATGTCACAGCCTCAGAATTAAAGGACGTTCCTCTAGAAATAAAATGAGGAGGAATTTCTTTAGTCAGAGGGTGGTGAATCTGTGGAATTCATTGCCACAGAAAGTTGTGGAAGCCAATGGATATATTTAAGGCAGAGATTGATAGATTCTTGATTAGTACAGGTGTCTGGGATTATGGAGAGAAGGCAGGAGAATGGGGTTAGGAGGGAGAGATAGATAGAAACATAGAAACATAGAAATTAGGTGCAGGAGTAGGCCATTCGGCCCTTCGAGCCTGCACCGCCATTCAATATGATCATGGCTGATCATCCAACTCAGTATCCCGTACCTGCCTTCTCTCCATACCCTCTGATCCCCTTAGCCACAAGGGCCACATCTAACTCCCTCTTAAATATAGCCAATGAACTGGCCTCAACTACCCTCTGTGGCAGAGAATTCCAGAGACCCACCACTCTCTGTGTGAAAAAAATCCTTCTCATCTCGGTCCTAAAGGATTTCCCCCTTATCCTTAAGCTGTGACCCCTTGTCCTGGACCTCCCCAACATCGGGAACAATCTTCATGCATCTAGCCTGTCCAACCCCTTAAGAATTTTGTAAGTTTCTATAAGATCCCCTCTCAATCTCCTAAATTCCAGAGAGTATAAACCGAGTCTATCCAGTCTTTCTTCATAAGACAGTCCTGACATCCCAGGAATCAGTCTGGTGAACCTTCTCTGCATTCCCTCTATGGCAATAATGTCCTTCCTCAGATTTGGAGACCAGAACTGTACGCAATACTCCAGGTGTGGTCTCACCAAGACCCTATACAACTGAAATAGAACCTCACTGCTCCTATACTCAAATCCTTTTGCTATGAATGCTAACATACCATTCGCATTCTCTCAGCATATGACAGTCCCGCCATCCCGGGAATTAACCTTGTAAACCTACGCTGCACTCCCTCAATAGCAAGAACGTCCTTCCTCAAATTAGGGGACCAAAAAGTCAGATTGATGCCATTATAAGAAATGCTAAACGTTTGTGGCATCCTATCACTCCTGACAGTCTCAGGCTGCCCAAAGGGTCTCGGCAACATCCGCTTAAATCTCCGCTGCGTCCTTTCCAGGACGCAGCGAAGATTTAAGAGGATGTTGCCAAGTCTTAAGGTCCTGGGGCATCACAGTGGCGCAGCGGTAGAGTTGCTGCCTCACAGCGCCACAGACGCGGGTTCCGTCCTGACTACGGGCGCTGTCTGTACGGAGTTTGCACCTTCTCCCCGTGACCTGCGCGGGTTTCCTCCGGGTGCTCCGGTTTCAGATGTACAGGTTTGTAGGGTAATTGGCTTGGTAGCGTTTTTCACTCCAAGGATAGTGGGTGAATCGAACGAGCTGCCAGAGGAGGTAACTGAGGCCGGCAATATCACACCATTTAAAATACATCTGGACAGGCACATGGATCACTTTCCATGCTGTGTGTCTCATCCTCTTTACATTTTAAATGTTCTGGCTTCACAATCCACTCAGCGGGTCAGGCAGCATCTGTGGGGAACATGGATAGGTGACGTTTCACAGAGTGCTGGAGTAACTCAGCGGGTCAGGCAGCATCTGTGGAGAACATGGATAGGTGACGTTTCACAGAGTGCTGGAGTAACTCAGCGGGTCAGGCAGCATCTGTGGAGAACATGGATAGGTGACGTTTCTTCAGACTGAAGGAATGTCCCAATCTGAAACAGCCCCTTTCCATGTTCCCCACAGATGCTGCCTGACCCTCTGAGTTACTCGAGCACTCTGTGAAACGTCACCTATCCATGTTCTCCACAGATGCTGCCTGACCCGCTGAGTTACTCCAGCACTCTGTGAAACGTCACCTATCCATGTTCTCCACAGATGCTGCCTGACCCGCTGAGTTACTCCAGCACTCTGTGAAACGTCACCTATCCATGTTCCCCACAGATGCTGCCTGACCCGCTGAGTTACTCCAGCACTCTGTGTCTATACTATGAACTATGCTTTATGTATAAAAGGCTTTTGGAACATAGAACACAGAACTGTACATCACAGGCACCGACCCTTCGGCCCACAATGTCTGTTCTGTTCATCATGCCATATTTCGCTTGGGTAGTTTACACCCCAGCGGTATGAACATTGACTTCTCCAATTTCAGGTAGTCCCTGCTTTCTCCCTCCTTCCCCTCCCCTTCCCAGCTCTCCCGCAGCCCACTGTCTCCACATCTTCCTTTCTTCTTCCCGCCCCCCCCACCCCACATCAGTCTGAAGAAGGGTCTCGACCTGAAACGTCACCTATTCCTTCACTCCATAGATGCTGCCTCTCCTGCTGAGTTTCTCCAGCATTTTTGACTACCTTCGATTTTTCCAGCTTTTACAGTTCCTTCTTAAACATCAATAGACAATAGACAATAGGTGCTGGAGGAGGCCATTTTGCCCCTCGAACCAGCACCGTCATTCAATGTGATCATGGCTGATCGTCCCCAATCAGTACCCCGTTCCTGCCTTCTCCCCATATCCCCCGACTCTGCTATCTTTAAGAGCCCTATCTAGCTCTCTCTTGAAAACATCCAGAGAACCGGCCTCCACCGCCCTCTGAAGCAGAGAATTCCACAGACTCACCACTCTCTGTGAGAAAAAGTGTTTCCTCATCTCCGTTCTAAATGGCTTACCCCTTATTCTTAAACTGTGGCCCCAGGTTCTGGACTCCCCCAACATCGGGAACATGTTTCCTGCCTCTAGCGTGTCCAAACCCTTAATAATCTTACAGGTTTCAATAAGATCCCCTCTCATCCTTCTAAACTCCAGAGTGTACAAGCCCAGCCGCTCCATTCTCTCATCATATGACAGTCCCACCATCCCGGGAATTAACCTTGTAAACCTATGCTGCACTCCCTCAATAGCAAGAATGTCCTTCCTCAAATTAGGGGACCAAAACTGCACACAATACTCCAGGTGTGGTCTCACTAGGGCCCTGTACAACTGCTGTATGGTATAGTACTTTATGGTACAGGGCTCTAAATTAGCGGATGCCCGGGTGCCAATGGCCACCTAAAGTGCCACCGGGCACCAGGGCTCTGTACAACTCCAGAAGGACCTCTTTGCTCCTATATTCGATTCCCCTTGTTATAAAGGCCAACATGCAATTCGCTTTCTTCACTGCCTGCTGTACCTGCATGCTTACTTTCATGGACTGATGTACAAGGACCCCCAGATCCCTTTGTACTTCCCCTTCTCCCAACAGAGAGAGTACAGTGGAGATTTACTAGAATGTTGCCTGGGTTCCAGCAACTAAGTTACAGAGAAAGGTTGAACAAGTTAGGTCTTTATTCTTTGGAGCGCAGAAGGTTAAGGGGGGACTCGATTGAGGTCTTTAAAATGATGAAAGGGGTAGACAGAGTTGACGTGGATAAGCTTTTCCCATTGAGGGTAGGGAAGATTCAAACAAGAGGGCATGACATGAGAATTAAGGGACAGAAGTTTAGGGGTAACATGAGGGGGAACTTCTTTACTCAGAGAGTGGTGGCTGTGTGGAATGATCTTCCTGCAGAAGTGGTGGAGGCAGGATCGATTTTAACATTTAAAAGTAAAGTGGATAGGTATATGGACGGGATGGGAATGGAGGGGTATGGTCTGAGTGCAGGTAGATGGGACTAGGGGAAAATAAATGGTCGGCACGGACAGGAAGGGCCGAGAAGGCCTGTTTCCGTGCTGTAATTGTTATATGGTTATTATAAAAATTACATGTCTTAAAAATTGGTTGCTGAATGTAAGGAAAAGGAAGACACAGTGTAAAGAGTACTGGGGATTACACAAAAAGCTGGAGAAACTCAGCGGGTGCAGCAGCATCTAAGGAGCGAAGGAGATAGGCGACGTTTCGGGTCGAGACCCTTCTTCAGACTGTAAAGAGTACTGATCATTATTGGGACTGTCCATCTTGCTGCACTAATGCCTTAAGTTAAGTTGCGTACCGATTGGCAAATTCCCAAATTTATCCTCAGCTGAAATTATTGTTTATATTAGAAGGGGAGGATGATGAGTTAATATTCCCTTTAGATGGCAGCAAGTTGGCAGTACTTAATTACAGCTAATTTTGTGACATGATTAACCAACGGTTTTGCATTTAAAACACGAAGCAAAATTACAGCAAAGAGGTTCTTTAATTTTTGCATTAAAGATGCCAACATTTGTAAAAAAATTTAAATCAAATCCACTACTCGGGCATTACGTTGTAACACCGGCAAATGCTGGAGAAGTCAGCAGGTTTGGCAGCAACACATCTGACAACATCCTCTCCGCATCCACTCTGTCCAAGCCTTTCACTGTTCAATGAGGTTCCCCACTCATCCTTCTAAACTCCAGCGAGTCCAGGCCCAGTGCCGACAAGCGCTCATCATATGTTAACCCACTCATTCCCGGGATCAATCTTGTAAACCTCCTCTGGACCCTCTCCAGAGCCGGCACGACCTTCTCCAGATACGGTGCCCAATTTGGCCTACATCCTTCTAAACCTACCCATGTCTAAAGAAGGGCCTCATAGAAACATAGAAACATAGAAACAAACATAGAAATTAGGTGCAGGAGTAGGCCATTCGGCCCTTCGAGCCTGCACCGCCATTCAATATGATCATGGCTGATCATCCAACTCAGTATCCCGTACCTCTCCATACCCTCTGATCCCCTTAGCCACAAGGGCCACATCTAACTCCCTCTTAAATATAGCCAATGAACTGGCCTCAACTACCCTCTGTGGCAGAGAGTTCCAGAGACCCACCACTCTCTGTGTGAAAAAAGTCCTCATCTCGGTCCTAAAGGATTTCCCCCTTATCCTTAAGCTGTGACCCCTTGTCCTGGACCTCCCCAACATCGGGAACAATCTTCCTGCATCTAGCCTGTCCAACCCCTTAAGAATTTTGTAAGTTTCTATAAGATCCCCTCTCAATCTCCTAAATTCTAGAGAGTATAAACCGAGTCTATCCAGTCTTTCTTCATAAGACAGTCCTGACATCCCAGGAATCAGTCTGGTGAACCTTCTCTGCACTCCCTCTATGGCAATAATGTCCTTCCTCAGATTTGGAGACCAAAACTGTACGCAATACTCCAGGTGTGGTCTCACCAAGACCCTGGTGAGGCCACACCCAGAGAGTTCCAGAGACTCACCACTCTGTGTGAAAAAAGTCTTTCTCATCTCGGTGTTAAAAGATTTCCCCCTTATCCTTAAGACCCGAACCGAATTGTCAACTTTTCCTTCGCTCCATAGATGCTGCCTCTCCCGCTGAGTTTCTCCGGCATTTTTATCTACCATGTATCAAACCAAATGTCTTTTAAATGTTGTGATGGTACCTACCTCAACTGCGGCAGCTCCTTCCGTATACCCGCCACTATTGTGTAAAAAAGTTACCCCTCGGGTACCTATTCAACCTTCCTCTCCCTAACCTTATACCTGCGTCCTCTGGTTCTTGATTCCCCCACTCTGGGTAAATAACTGAGCATTTACACTATCTAATCCTCACATGAACCGCACCACCTCTATAAGATCATCCTCCTGACTCTCCAGGGAATACAGTCCCTGCCTTCCCGACCTCTCCCTCAGGCTCTGAGGCAGCTCGGGCCCTCGAGCCCTGGCAAAACAACCTCATACATCCGAACTCGTCACTGTGTCTAGGTATGTCACAATACCTACCTTTAGCGGCGCTGCAGTTCTACCGCTCCCCGTGTGCGCGACTTTGGCGCCTTTTAGAGGGGGGCGGGTTTAAAGTGCCGTTTTTCCCCAGACAGTCCAAGTCAATCAATGTCGGGTGATTTCGTCGCTAAAGAGAAATCGCTCCGACATTTCATTCATAAAGGTATTTTTAAACTACGCTAGATTATTTATTAACTAGAGTAGTTTAAAAAGCATCTTCTAAAGCTCTGAACGCCGACAGCAGAAAGGACCTAAGGTAGGTGATAAAAGAAGCTACACAGTTTATTTTTACATTAAAACGTGGTTCTGAGGAAGCACTTAATCAAATTTTCATGTTGCGAAAAGGGGACAAAAAAAATGTATGAACCGGCTGTGTTTTTCATACCGACTTCACTGCAACATTCCAATCCACCGCATTCCACTAAAACCCACTCGCTAGTTGATTTAAATGGCCATTCATTTACAGGCATAAAACACTAAATTCCTTCCGTTTGGCCCAGAAATTCATGAAAATGAGATTTAAAAATTATATTATATTGTGGATTATTGTGTGAATGTTATTTGGACACTTAGGCAATTAAAAAAAGTTTATCTTTTCTTAAGAAATGGATAGATGTTTAGATCTACTCATTGAATTTTGTAATTAGCTACAATTAGATAACTAACTAATTATACGCTTTAATTTCAGGTCATCCAAGTAAGATTGTTTCATATTTGTTTCAGAATTCTTCAATCTATAATAACTGAAAATTTCATTCAGTTCTCTTAATTTTTAAAAAGTTATGGGCTTTTGACTGTCCTCGATCACAGCTTTTGTGTTAAGTCAATGGAAAGGCAATGGGGAACAAGATGCTAATTTCCGAGTATGAAAATGGCCATAACTTTTTTAATACTGAAGATATGACAGTGAATTAGGTGTCAAATTAAACTTCTTTTTATGCTTTATCTGATGGGATAAATTGCAGACTTGATTTTTTAAATTCAAAATTATGTAACATTGCTACTGTGTCATCCTTGAATCCCGAGATAGCTTTTGTCAACACCGCATCTCAGCACGGAACAGTGCAACCTAATGCAAGCAAGAGTGTCACTGTGTGAGAAAGGAACTGCAGATGCTGGTTTACACCGAAGAAGCAGGGCCTGAAAAAGGGTCTCGACCAGAAACTTGGCCCATTCCTTCTCTCCAGAGATGCCGGCAGTCCCGCTGAGTTACTCCAGCATTTTGTGTCTGTTTAAGAATGTCATTGTTCGTTACAAGGCAGACGATAAATAAACTCTCTTGGCTCTTGGCTCTCGGTGGGTAATGGGTTTAGACCGTGTAGATGGTTTTGCATGCAACCAATAACATAGTTACCTCAGTACCATTAACCCCGCCTAGTTAACATCAATCATAACGCCTTCCCCTTCCTGGATACGGTTCACTAGAAGAATGTAGCCAGTACTTGAGGATGTATGTAATACCTTGTGCTATCATTAAAATGTGTTGAACACTTTTAGAGTTTGTAAATTGCCTATTTACATGGTGTCGGAGCTGGACGACACTTGCGCCTACCTGTCCATCGGGTTTTATTTCTTTTATTTGATTTGTGCCTTTTGTGCTTTATCTCTCTGACCATGGCATCCTCGTGCAGAAAGCCCGCGCAGCTTGTCTTTGATGCTGATATTTCTGAGCGCTGGGCTACGTTTGAAATTGATTTCACCCACTTTGTCAACGTCGCTCACCGCAATGATCCTGACTCCCTCAAAGCCTCCCTCCTACTCAACCTTGTCGGACCTGATGCCATGAAGAGAGCCAGAACTTTCGTCTATGCTCCAGCGGTCCTGGACGACAACAACGTGGTGGTTACCCCTGCAGAATCTGCCAGTGACCCTGCTTGCCTGCTACGTAAGTTCAGGGAGATTTGTGACCTGCCCTCGAACCGCATTCTAGAGAGGGCACGGTTCTTTACAAGGAGACAGCTGCCGGAGGAACCTGTTGAATGTTTTATTGCCGATTTGCGTTATCTCGCCCAGCGGTGCCGTTTCGGTGACATGACAGACCAACTCACTAGAGACATTTTAGTAACTGGCATGCGTGACCAGAAGCTGCGATGTGAGCTTCTTAGGGATCCGGATCTAACGTTTGAAAAAGCCATGCATGCCTGCAGATTGTCTGAGGTCGTTGTATTGCCAGATGATCACCGGGACTTGGGAGATAAGTCTGTTCACCAGGCTGGATTTAGTAGAGCCCTGCCTCAGAGGGGAAACAATGCTTTTCTGCCGCGTGCCAACCCTGGTCCTGATGATGTGCCCCCAAAAAGGTGCCCTAACTGTAACTACATGCACCACAGACGGTCGACGTGCCCTGCCTATGGCAAGGCTTGTAATTTTTGTAACAAACTGAATCATTTCGCTTCTGCCTGCCGCTTATTCCGTTCTCGTGGGAGACAGGTACAGATTTCCAGACCCAGTCTAAACATGCTTAAACAATCTGATAGCTGTTCCAACCCACAGCCCGATGTTGCTGAATTCTATGATGCAGATCCAATTAATTCTCCCGAGGATTCGAATGTGTTTACCCTCCTCCAGGCACCTGGCCAACGTCTTGATCCCTCCGTGTCTGTGACTGTCAACAATGTAACCTTCCTTGCGAAGTTAGATACTGGGGCAAAGGTCAATGTTTTGTCAATAAATCTTTTCAACAAGATAAGGACTAATGAGGCCTTGGTCGCTGACAATGCTACTCTACACGCCTATGGTGGAGAAATTCTCAGGCCTGTGGGGAGGGCCACTTTAACTTGCAGGCTACAGAAGGCCACGAGAAACTTGATTTTTTATGTTTTGAACTCTGACTGTGTTACCCTGCTGGGAAACCGTGCGTGCCAAGATCTTGGCCTGGTGTCCTTCGACCACACGGTCCACAAAGTGCAACTGTCATTTAACCCGATTGCAGAATACCAGGACCTGTTCAACGATGACCTGGGGAAGTTACCACTGACATACCATATTTCCATTGACCCAAATGTACAACCCGTGGTCCGCGCACCTCACAGGGTGTCCCACGCCATGAAAGACAGGGTCGAGGCGATGCTTAACAACATGGTCGACAAGGGGGTGCTAGAAGCGGTCAGCGAGCCCACCGATTGGGTCTCCACCATGGTTGCCACGATAAAGAAAGACAAGAATGAAATACGTGTGTGTATCAACCCCAAGGACTTAAACCTTGCCATCAGGCGACCACACTACCCCATGCGGTCTGTTGAGGACGTGGCGGCTCAGGTCGGGCAAGCCACCGTCTTTTCGGTCCTAGACGCTAAGAACTCGTTCTGGCAGATCCCGTTGGACAAAGCATCTTCCGACCTGACAACCTTCGCCACACCATTCGGCAGATTCAAATTCCTGCGAATGCCATTCGGCATCAATTCCGCTAGTGAGGTGTTCCAGCGAACGATGGAGCAGATATTCTCGGGCCTGCCATGTGCCATCATCGTGGATGACATCTTAGTCTATGGGAAGGACATTGCCGAACATGACCAGAACCTCCGCCGCGTCCTGGATCGGGCGTGAAAGGCCAACCTGAAGCTGAACCCAAAGAAGTGCCGGTTTCGTGTCTCAGAAGTCACGTATGTTGGACACGTTTTCACCTCTAACGGACTAAAACCCGACCCTTTGAAGGCAGCGGCCATCTCTGAGATGGCAGCCCCCACCGACGTGCCAGGTCTACAACGTTTCTTGGGCATGGTGAACTACCTTGGGAAGTTTGTACCAAATCTCAGTGAGCTGAGTGCTCCCCTGCGGCAGCTGACAAAAAAGGATATCGCCTGGGTCTGGCTCCCACAGCACCAGCAGGCGTTTGACTGTCTCAAGTCGAAACTGATTAACACTCCGACGTTGCGATTTTTTGATGCGAGTCGCCCCATCACCGTCACATGTGACGCTTCTAAGTTCGGCCTGGGCGCGGCATGCCTCCAATCTGTCGATGGATCGTTACATCCTGTTCCCTATGCCCCGCCGCTCTCATACCAGGAGCCGGCTCCTGTCCCAGCCAGCGTTCCCTGCATGCCTCGGTCCCCATATCGAGCGCCCGGTTCCCCTCTGCGCGGGTCACCTGTTGCCGGTCGCGGTTCTCCCTCTCCTGTTCCTCCAACCCCACCGCCCTTCCCTGGTTCCCCTGCTGTCTCGGGTCCCCCTGTTTTTTCTGCTCCTCCGGGGGAAGGGGGAGGCATCCGTACGCGCTCGGGCCGGATCAGCAAGCCACCTGTTCGTTATGGCGATTCTGTTTAATTCTGTTTAATTCTGTTGTAGTGACAACGGTCTGTTTCTTTTAAATTTTCTAAGGGGAAGGATGTAGATGGTTTTGCATGCAACCAATAACATAGTTACCTCAGTACCATTAACTCCGCCTAGTCAACATCAATCATAACGCCTTCCCCTTCCTGGGTACGGTTCACTAGAAGAATGTAGCCAGTACTTGAGGATGTATGTAATACCTTGTGCTATCATTAAAATGTGTTGAACACTTTTAGAGTTTGTAAATTGCTTATTTACAGACCGTTTCTTAAGGGATGTTCATGTGGCTTCGATGAAGTCCCACTTAGTAACTATGACAGAAGGTAACACAGAGGGTAGTTGAGGCCAGTTCATTGGCTATATTTAAGAGGGAGTTAGATGTGGCCCTTGTGGCTAAAGGGATCAGGGGGTATGGAGAGAAGGCAGGTACGGGATACTGAGTTGGATGATCAGCCATGATCACATTGAATGGCGGTGCAGACTCGAAGGGCCGAATGGCCTACTCCTGCACCTATTTTTTCTATGTTTCTATGTTTCTATGAAAGGGGCAGCCACGGTGGCGCAGCGGTAGAGTTGCTGCCTTACAGCGCTTGCAGCGCCAGAGACCCGGGTTCGATCCCGACTACAGGCGCTGTCTGTAAGGAGTTTTTGTACGTTCTCCCCGTGATCGCGTGGGGTTTCTCCGCGATCTTCGGTTTCCCCCACACTCCAAAGACGTGCAGGCTTGAGGGTTAATTGGCTTGGTGTATGTGTAAATGATCCCTAGTGTGCGTAGGATAGGATAGTGTTAGTGTGCGGGGATCGCTGGTCTGCACAGACTCGGTGGGCCGAAGGGCCTGTTTCCGCGCTGCATCTCTAAACTAAATCTAATCCTTTCATAGCTAGATAAAACATAGGCGAGATTTACATCTGTCATGAACTAATAGATCCACTAATAGATCAGGGGCTTGTACACTCTGGAGTTTAGAAGGATGAGAGGGGATCTCATTGAAACATATAAGATTGTTAAGGGTTTGGACACACTAGAGGCAGGAAACATGTTCCTGATGTTGGGGGAGTCCAGAAGCAGGGGCCACAGTTTAAGAATAAGGGGTAAGCCATTTAGAACGGAGACGAGGAAACACTTTTTCTCACAGAGAGTGGTGGGTCTGTGCAATTCTCTGCCTCAGAGGGCGGTGGAGGCAGGTTCTCTGGATGCTTTCAAGAGAGAGCTAGATAGGGCTCTTAAAGATAGCGGAGTCAGGGGATATGGGGAGAAGGCAGGAACGGGGTACTGATTGTGGATGATCAGCCATGATCACATTGAATGGCGGTGCTGGCTCGAAGGGCCGAATGGCCTACTCCTGCACCTGTTGTCTATTGTCTATTGTCTCTTATCCACATCTTTGCAATGAAGTATTTGACCACTGTCATACTTAAAAAGCTAGGGCTGAGGGAGAGGTGGGAAGGGGAGGAGGCAGCCAGGGTTAACAGAATTGAGAAAATTCAATGTTTCAGCCCAGAGGATGCAAATTCCCCAAGCGGAATATGAGGTGCTGTTCCTCCAACCTGAAGAAGGGTCCAAACACAAAACATGGTTGGCCTATTCCCTCCGCAGATGCTGCCTGACCACTCCAGCACTTTGTGATCTGCTAAAGATGAAAGCATCTGCAGTTCCTGGTAACCCATTCTGGAGTGCTTGACAATGAAGTTACTGCACGCTGCCTGACCCGCTGAGTTACCCCAGCAGACTGTGCCCTCTAGGACTGTTAGAGGGTGCAGTCTGCTTGTTAGAGGGCGCAGTGTGTGGACGTAACATGAACAATAAAAACAAATGTTCAGTTCCAGCTGAACGTGAGGGTTTCGCATATCGAACGCCACTGGGAACAAAAGGAGCTGCCAATAATATTTACATTCAGGGGGTTACACAAAAGGCTGGGGAAACTCAGCGGGTGCAGCAGCATCTAAGGAGCGAAGGAGATAGGCGACGTTTCGGGTCGAGACCCTTCTTCAGACTGGTCAGGGATCAGGGAAACGAGAGATATAGACGGTGATGTGGAGAGATAAAGAACAATGAATGAAAGAAATGCAAAGAAGTATCGATGATGAAGGAAACAGGCCATTGTAAGCTGTTTGTAGTGTGAAAATGAGACTTGGGTGGGGGAGAGATAGAGAGAGAGGGAATGCAAGGGCCCGAGGGCTGAGGGAGAGGTGGGAAGGGGAGGAGGCAGCAAGGGTTAACAGAATTGAGAAAATTCAATGTTTAAGCCCAGAGGATGCAGACTCCCCAAGCGGAATATGAGGTGCTGTTCCTCCAACTTGCGGTGTTGCTCACTCTGGCCGTGGAGGAGGCCCAGGACCGAGAGGTCAGATACGGATACGGAATGGGAGGGGGAGTTGAAGTGCTGAGCCACCGGGAGGTCGGGTTGGTTATTGCGGACCGAGCGGAGGTGTTCGGCGAAACGATCGCCCAGCCTCCGCTTGGTCTCACCGATGTAGATCAGCCGGCATCTGGAGCAACGGATGCAGTAGACGAGGTTGGAGGAGGTGCAGGTGAACCTCTGTCGGACCTGGAAGGACTGCTTGGGTCCCTGAAAGGAGTGGAGGGGTGAGGTGAAGGGACATTTACATTTAACTAGTCTGGTGACAAGTTCTGTCTGAAGAAGGGCCTCGACCCGTAAACGTCACCCATTCCTTCTCTCCAGAGATGCTGCCTGTCCCGCTGAGTTACTCCAGCTTTTTGTGTCTATTTTAGCTGTAATGCCTGAGTTGCATTTAACTGAATAAGAACTGAGGCTCGCAGAAGCAATCAAGTTATGGATGTGATACTGACAGTGTCACCTCCACACCGAAAGAAGTCCACATGAACTGTGTCACAACTAGGGACGTTGTACCCGATGAGAAAAATGTGGCTTCATTCTTATTAACAGCCGACCCAAACTGTTGGGTGCTAGCCATAAGGTCATAAGTGATAGGAGCAGAATTAGGCCATTCGGCCCATCAAGTCTGCTCCGCCATTCAATCATGGCTGATCTATCTCTCCCTCCCAACCCCATTCTCCTGCCTTCCCCCCGTAGCCCCTGACACCCGTACTGTTCAAGAATCCGTAACTAGTGTGAGCTAGGAGCCCCCCGCCACGGGAACCATGTGATCCCTTGCTACCTGCTCCAAGGTCGGATAGTCGGCAGCTAAACCGACTGGTTTGTGTCTCCCACAACTTCATTGTGGAAGGAAAATTAATATGTGAAAGTCCCACAGATGTTAAACATAGAAACATAGAAATTAGGTGCAGGAGTAGGCCATTCGGCCCTTCGAGCCTGCACCGCCATTCAATATGACCATGGCTGATCATCCAACTCAGTATCCCGTACCTGCCTTCTCTCCATACCCTCCGATCCCCTTAGCCACAAGGGCCACATCTAACCCCCTCTTAAATATAGCCAATGAACTGGCCTCAACTACCCTCTGTGGCAGAGAGTTCCAGAGACCCACCACTCTCTGTGTGAAAAAAGTCCTTCTCATCTCGGTCCTAAAGGATTTCCCCCTTATCCTTAAGCTGTGACCCCTTGTCCTGGACTTCCCCAACATCGGGAACAATCTTCCTGCATCTAGCCTTTCCAACCCATTAATCGCTTTTTTGCTTTGTGATAACCATATAATAACCATATAACAATGACAGCACGGAAACTGGCCTTCTCGGCCCTTCCAGTCCGTGCCGACCATTTATTTTCCCCTAGTCCCATCTACCTGCACTCAGACCATACCCCTCCATTCCCTTCCCGTCCATATACCTATCCACTTTACTTTTAAATGTTAAAATCGATCCTGCCTCCACCACTTCTGCTGGAAGCTCATTCCACACAGCCACCACTCTCTGAGTAAAGAAGTTCCCCCTCATGTTGCCCCTAAACTTCTGTCCCTTAATTCTCATGTCATGCCCTCTTGTTTGAATCTTCCCTACCCTCAATGGGAAAAGCTTATCCACGTCAACTCTGTCTATCCCTTTCATCATTTTAAAGACCTCAATCAAGTCCCCCCTTAACCTTCTGCGCTCCAAAGAATAAAGACCTAACTTGTTCAACCTTTCACTGTAACTTAGTTGCTGGAACCATTAGTTGGTGATAATGGGTGACGTTTCGAGGTGAGACCCTTCTTTAGTCTGAAGAAGGGTCTCACCTCGACCCGAAACATGACCCATTCCTTCTCTCCGGAGATGCTGCCCGTTGAGTTACTCCAGCATTTTACATAGAAACATAGAAAATAGGTGCAGGAGGAGGCCATTCGGCCCATCGCGCCAGCACCGCCATTCATTGTGATCATGGCTGATCGTCCCCTATCAATAACCCGTGCCTGCCTTCTCCCCATATCCCTTCACTCCACTAGGCCCTAGAGCTCTATCTAACTCTCTCTTAAATCCAACCAGTGATTTGGCCTCCACTGCACTCTGTGGCAGGGAATTCCATAAATTCACAACTCTCTGGGTGAAAAAGTTTTTTCTCACCTCAGTCTTAAATGACCTCCCCTTTATTCTGAGTGTGGCCCCTGGTTCTGGACTCGCCCAACATTGGGAACATTTTTCCTGAATCTAGATTGTCCAGTCCTTTTATAATAATATATATTCCAGTCTCTGGAATTCTCTGCCACAGAAGGTAGTTGAGGCCAGTTCATTGGCTATATTTAAGAGGGCGTTAGATGTGGCACTTGTGGCTAAAGGGATCAGGGGGTATGGAGAGAAGGCAGGTACGGGATAATGAGTTGGATGATCAGCCATGATCACATTGAATGGCGGTGCAGGCTCGAAGGGCCGAATGGCCTACTCCTGCACCTATTTTCTATGTTTCTATGTTTCTATAATTTTATATGTTTCTATAAGATCCCCCCTCATCCTTCTAAACTCCAGTGAATACAAGCCTAGTCTTTTCAATCTTTCCTCATTTGACAGTCCCGCCATCCCAGGGGTCAATCTCGTGAATCTACGCTGCACTGCCTCAATCACAAGAATGTCCTCCCTCAAATTAGGAGACCGAAACTGTACACAATACTCCAGATGTGGTCTCACCAGAGCCCTATACAACTGCAGAAGAACCTCTTTACTCCTATACTGAAATCCTCTTGTTATGAAGGCCAACATTCCATTAGCTTTCTTCACTGCCTGCTGTACCTGCACGCCAACTTTCAGTGACCGGTGTACAAGGACACCCAGGTCTCGCTGTACCTCCCCCTTACCTAACCTAACCCCATTGAGATAATGGGGGTTACACAAAAAGCTGGAGAAACTCAGCGGGTGCAGCAGCATCTGAGGAGCTGAGATTACCCATTGAGATAATAATTGGCCCCCTTGTTTTTGCCGCCAAAGTGGATAACCTCACATTTATCTATATTATACTGCATCTGCCACGCATCTGCCCACTCACTCAACCTGTCCAGGTCCCCCTGCAACCTCCTAACATCCTCTTCATAGAAGGGTCTCGACCCGAAACGTCGCCTATCTCCTTCGCTCCTTAGATGCTGCTGCACCCGCTGATGTTTCTCCAGCTTTTTGTGTAACCCTCCTCTATATAGATGTTGCCTCAGCCGCTAGTTCCACCAGCATTTATTGTCTGCAGTTCCTTCCCACTGCCACAGTCTGGCGACTACACCTGTGTCACAAGGTAATAGGCTCCTACCTGCAAGGAAGAGGTTGAGGTATTCGTTTCCACCCAGGTTGACGGAGCCCAAGGAGCTGACGTAATAGCCCAGGCTGCCGGTGAACCAGACCAGCCAAATGGTGACGGTCCTCTTGGTCAAGTCGCAGGTGCGGAAGAGGTCCAGGATGCTCATCTTCTTCTCTCTGGCGACGTGGTCATTGTTGGTCATCTCCTTGTCTGCCGCCTCCTCGGGCCCGTTCATCTGCAGGACGGAGAGGTGGCAGGGCATCTTGACCCCGTTCCACCGGGCCATCCTGTCGATCAGCTTCTGCACCTCCTCCGTCCTCCCGTTGGCCAGCAGCCACCAGGGCGTCTCGGGCAGCAGCCAGCAGCAGAAGACGAAGGGGGCGGTCACCAGGGAGAGGATGAGCTGGTAGAGCCGCCAGCTGCGCACCAGGTAGCCCACCAAGGCCACCACCATGATGCCGACGGCAAAGTAGGCGTGGACGTGCATGGAGGCCCAACTCCGGGCCTTCAGCCCAGTGTACTCCGTCACGTAGACAAAGACCACCACCAGGTAGCCACTGGCAACCTGCGGCAGAGAGACAAACAGACAGACACACACACATGGAGCAACCGAACATTGGCCAAGGGTCGAGACTGGTTTAACATCATGAGTCCCGCAACGGAACAAGGACAGACATCCTTGCTATTGAGGGAGTGCAGCGTAGGTTCACCAGGTTAATTCATAGAAACAGAGAAACATAGAAAATAGCTGCAGGAGTAGGCCATTCGGCCCTTCGAACCTGCACCGCCATTCAATATGATCATGGCTGATCATCCAACTCAGTATCCCGTACCTGCCTTCTCTCCATACCCCCTGATACCTTTAGCCACAAGGGCCACATCTAACTCCCTCTTAAATATAACCATATAACCATATAATAATTACAGCACGGAAACAGGCCTTCTCGGCCCTTCCAGTCCGTGCCGCCATTTATTTTCCCCTAGTCCCATCTACCTGCACTCAGACCATACCCCTCCATTCCCTTCCCGTCCATATACCTATCCACTTTACTTTTAAATGTTACAATCGATCCTGCCTCCACCACTTCTGCAGGAAGATCATTCCACACAGCCACCACTCTCTGAGTAAAGAAGTTCCCCCTCATGTTACCCCAAAACGACTGTCCCAACTTTCATGTCATGCCCTCTTGTTTGAATCTTTCCTACCCTCAATGGGAAAAGCTTATCCACGTCAATTCTGTCTATCCCTTTCATCATTTTAAAGACCTCAATCAAGTCCCCCCTTAACCTTCTGCGCTCAAAAGAATAAAGACCTAACTTGTTCAACCTTTCTCTGTAACTTAGTTGCTGGAACCCAGGCAACATTCTAGTAAATCTCCTCTGTACTCTCTCTATTTTGTCGACATCCTTCCTATAATTAGGCGACCAAAATTGTACACCAATGAAGGTAGTTGAGGCCAATGAACTGGCCTCAACTACCTTTTGTGGCAGAGAATTCCACTCTCTGTGTGAAAAATGTTTTTCTCATCTCGGTCCTAAAAGACTTCCCCCTTATCCTTAAACTGTGACCCCGTGTTCTGGACTTCCCCAACATCGGGAACAATCTTCCTGCATCTAGCCTGTCCAACCCCTTAAATAATTCCCGGGACGGTGGGACTGTCAGATGATGAAAGAATGGGTCGACTGGGCTTGTATTCACTGGAATTTAGAAGGATGAGAGGGGTATTTTATAGAAACAAAAAAAAATGTGGAATTCTCTCCGCCACAGAAAGCAGTGGAGGCCAAATCACTGGATGTTTCCAAGAGAGAGTTAGATCTAGCTCTTAGGGCTAACGGATTCAAGGGAAATGGGGAAAAGGAAGGAACGGGGTACTGATTGTGGATGATCAGCCATAATCATATCGAATGGCGGTGCAGGCTCGAAGGGCCAAATGGCCTACTCCTGCACCTATTTTCTATGTTTCTATGTAAACATAGCACCCTGTATAACACCATATTAAACAATGACAATACAAATATAGATACATATTTATATATATCTTTATATATATGTGTGTATAAATATACCTATATATATATATATAGAATGGATGAATGAACGAATTAATATTTTATTGTCATATGTGACAAGTCACAGTGATATTCTTTGTTTTCCATAAGCAAGGTATGCAAAGGGTCGCTACATAAAGGGCGCTGATAATATTACAAAGTATCCCATGTTGGGTCCTCCTTGTTCTATCCCCCCCCCCCCAATATATATGCATGTATATTCGTGCGTGTATATATATATATATACACACACATATACTGTTGTCAACAGGTGATCGACGGCTGTTGTGGGCTGGGTGGGCCGAAGGGCCTGTATCCATGCTGCATCTCCAAGCTAGAGGAGGGAAAGGTTTGGAGGGTTCGGGACCAGATTGAGGCGAATGGGGCGAGCTTAGATGGGGCTTCATGAACGGAATGCTTGATTGGTACGGGTGCCAATGGTTGTGGGGAGAAGGCAGGAGAATGGGGTTGAGAGGGAGAGATAGATCAGCTATGATTAAACGGCGGAGTAGACTTGATGGGCCGAGTGGCCTAATTCTGCTCCTAGAACAAGGACATGGAATAATAAGTTGGGCCGAAGGGCCTGTTTCCGTGCCGTATCACTCTATGACTAGTTTCGCTGGACACCTCCGCCCAGTCGGCCTAAACCTACCTGATCTCCCGGTTGCTAAACGCTTTAACTCGGCCTCCCATTCCCACACGGACCTTTCTGTCCAGGGCCTCCACCATTGTCAGAGTGAGGCCCAGCGCAAATTGCAGGAACACCACCTCATATTTCGCTCGGGCAGCTCACACCCCAGCGGTGTGAACATTGACTTCTCTAACTTCAAGTAACCCTTGCTTTCCCTCTCTCTCCATCCCCTCCCCCATTCCCAGTTGTCCCACCAGTCTGACCGTCTCCGACAACATTTTATCTCTGGTTGTTTTGATGTCACCTTCTCCCAGCTAACAATGATCCAGTCTATATTTTCCTTGATCCATATAATAACCATATATAACACCATATAACAATTACAGCACGGAAACAGGCCTTCTTGGCCCTTCCAGTCCGTGTCGACCATTTATTTTCCCCTAGTCCCATCTGCCTGCACTCAGACCATACCCCTCCATTCCCTTCCCGTCCATATACCTATCCACTTTACTTTTAAATGTTACAATCGATCCTGCCTCCACCACTTCTGCACGAAGATCATTCCACACAGCCACCACTCTCTGAGTAAAGAAGTTCCCCCTCATGTTACCCCTAAACTTCTGTCCCTTAATTCTCATGTCATGCCCTCTTGTTTGAATCTTCCCTACCCTCAATGGGAAAAGCTTATCCACGTCAACTCTGTCTATCCCTTTCATCATTTTAAAGACCTCAATCAAGTCCCCCCTTAACCTTCTGCGCTCCAAAGAATAAAGACCTAATAGATCCCCATCCCCTTTGTCATGTTTTCACACCTTGCACTTCCTTATCTCTGTGTAAGCTGCCTGTCCCGCCGAGTCACTCCAGCATTTTGCGTCTATCTTCAGTTTAAACCCGCAGCATCTGCAGTTCCTTCAGCATAGAGGTTCTAAGACTATTACTGGTTTTAAAATGTATGGAACAATTTGCGGAGGTCAGGTCATCTGTAACTTGACGAGCCTTGTTCGTCAAGTCTAAGGTCTGAATGGTCACTGTAAAATGAGACAACGATGTTACTGAACCAAAACCTGTGGGGGACCACTGCCCACATTTTCCAGTCTACGATAAGTAGCTATCCATTACCACCATCTGTCTCCTTGTTAACTTGCCTCGAACACCACCTGCTCTAACATTAGTCAGGAGCTCCAATTGACAATCTTCATCAAAATCTAAATATAGTATCATTACTTCATCATCCTTGCCTGCTCATTATTTCATCAGAAAATGTATTAAAACCTCCGTAAATACAACCTTCTGGTATTTACCAATCTGCCGTTATTATATCTACACTGTCTTGATATGTTTACAATTCATTCATAATTTGAGTAAAGATAATATTTGGACGAGGAGATTGAAGTTTGCACGAAGATAGGTGGAGGGGCAGGCAGTGTGGAGAGAGCAGGAACTCTACAGAAGGACTTGGACAGGTTGGGAGAACGGGCAGAGAAGTGACTGATGGAATCACAGCGAAAGGATTTGAGTATAGGGTTACACAAAAAGCTGGAGAAACTCAGCGGGTGCAGCAGCATCTAAGGAGCGAAGGAGATAGGCGACGTTTCGGGTCGAGACCCTTCTTCAGCAGGGAGGTTCTACTGCAGTTGTACAGGGTTTTGGTGAGGCCACACCTGGAGTATTGCGTACAGTTTTGGTCTCCAAATCTGAGGAAAGACATCCTTGCCATAGAGGGGGTACAGAGAAGATTCACCAGACTGATTCCTGGGATGTCAGGACTTTCATATGAGGAAAGGCTGGATAGACTCGGCTTGTACTCGCTGGAATTTAGAAGATTGAGGGGGGATCTTATAGAAACTTACAAAATTCTTAAGGGGTTGGACAAGCTAGATGCTGGAAGATTGTTCCCGATGTTGGGGGAGTCCAGAACAAGGGGTCACAGTCTAAGGATAAGGGGGAATTCCTTTAAGACTGAGATGAGGAAAACATTCTTTACACAGAGAGTGGTGAGTCTCTGGAATTCTCTGCCACAGAAGGTAGTTGAGGCCAGTTCATTGGCAATATTTAAGAGGGAGTTAGATGTGGCCCTTGTGGCTAAAGGGGATCAGGGGGTATGGAGAGAAGGCAGGTACGGGATACTGAGTTGGATGATCAGCCATGATGATATTGAATGGTGGTGCAGGCTCGAAGGGCCGAATGGCCTACTCCTGCACCTATTTTTCTATGTTTCTATGGAATATAGTGGAGCAAAGTGTGGAGTCGTGCATTTTGGTAGCAGGAATAAAGGCGTGGACTATTTTCTAAATGGGGAGAGAATCCAGAAATCGGACGTGCAAAGGGACTTGGGAACGAGTGCTGGTGCAGGATTCCTAAAGAATGCCAACGCAACGCTGGCGTTTATTTTGAGAGGGATTGAATACAAAAACAGGGATGTAACGCTGAGGCTCTATAAGGCGCTGGTCAGGCCGCATTTGGAATATTGTGAGCAATTTTGGGCCCCGGATCTGAGGCTCTGGAGAGGGTCCAGAGGAGGTTTACAAGGATGATCCCAGGAATGAGCGGGTTAACCTATGATGAGCGTTTGACGGCACTGGGCCTGTACTCGCTGGAGTCTAGAAGGATGGGCGGGGACACTCATTGAAACTTACCGAATAGTGAAAGGCCTGGATAGAGCGGATGTGGAGAGGATGTTTCCACTAGTGGGAGAGTAGGACCAGAGGGCACAGCCTCAGAATTAAATAATAATCAAATAATAAGAAGGATAAATACTTTATTGATCCCCTCAGGGAAATTCAGAACCTTTAGGAAGGAGATGAGGAGGAATTTCTCCAGTCAGAGGGTGGTGAATCTGTGGAATTCATTGCCACACAAGTCTGTGGAGGCCAAGTCGTTCTAAGACAGAGATTGACAGAATTAAGGATCTTTTTAAGGCGGAGATTGATAGATTCTTGATTAGTGCGGGTGTCAGGGGTTACGGGGAGAAGGCAGGAGAATGGGGTTGGGAGGGAGAGATAGATCAGTGTATGGTGGAGTGGACTTGATGGGCCGAATGGCCTAATCCTGCTCCTAGAACTAATGAATATTATTGATGCCACTGAGTCCCCAACGACCATCGATCACAAGTTCCAGGAGTAGGAGCAAAGCCCTTAACAATCTTACATGCTTCAATGAGATCCCCTCTCATCCTTCTAAATTCCAGAGTGTACAAGCAAGCCCAGCCACTCCATTCCCTCGGCATATGACAGTCCCACCATCCCGGGAATTAACCTGGTAGTGCCGGAATGCAGCGCCGGAGACCCGGGTTCGATCCCGACTACGGGCGCTGTCTGTACGGAGTTTGCACGTTCTCCCCGTGAGCTGCGTGGGTTTTCTTCTAGATCTTCGGTTTCCTCCCACACTCCAAAGACGCGCAGGTTTGTAGTTTAATTGGCTTTGGTAAATGTAAAAATTGTCCCTAGTGTGTGTAGGATAGAGTTATTGTGCGGTGATCGCTGGTCTGTGCGGAACCGGTGGGCCGAAGGGCCCGTTTCCGCGCTGTATGTCTAGATTAAATTAACCTACAAACCTGTACCTCTTTGGGATGTGGGAGGAAACTGGAGCACCCAGAAGAAACCCACGCGGCCACAGGGAGAACGTGCAAACTCCACACAGGCAGCAGTCGAGTTGAGGATGGAATGGCGCTGTGAGGCAGCAGCTCATAGATATTCCAACACCAGGATTAACATTCATCAAAGTTGATTTCAAGACTTGCTGAAGGAAAATAAACTCTTCCAAGCTGGTGCTTGCCGGGACTAGAGGGTGTGAGCTACAGGGAGAGGTTGAGCAGGCTGGGTCTCTATTCCTTGGAGTGCAGGAGGATGAGGGGTGATCTTATAGAGGTGTACAAAATCACGAGAGGAATAGATCGGGTAGATGCACAGAGTCTCTTGCCCAGAGTAGGGGGAATCGAGGACCAGAGGGCATAGGTTTAATTTGAAGGGGAAAAGACTTAACAAGAATCTGAGGGGTAACTTTTTTCACACAGAGGGTGGTGGGTATATAGAACATGCTGCCAGAGGAGGTAGCTGACGGTGGGACTATCCCATCGTTTAAGAAACAGTTAAAGCCCTGTCCCACGGTACGAGTTCATTCCATTTGCCCTGATTCGAACTCGGAGATTTACGGTAATGGCCGCTCGTCGGTACTCGGGGCTCTCGTGGACATTTTTCAACGTGTTGAAAAGTCTTCTCGAGTTTTCCCGAGCTTACCTGCCGTTAGCGAGTCTTCCCGAGTACCTGCCGTTAGCGTTACGAGCCGCTAAGGGACGTCCCCGAGCTCCGACGTACCGGTTACGTTCATTCTCCGTGCTTACCACGAGTTTGATTTTTTTTTAAACTCGGGAGAGCTCTTGGTATGAACTCACACTGTGGGACAGGGATTTTAGACTGGGACAGGGATAGGACGGGTTTGGAGGGATACGGGCCAAACGCGGGCAGGTGGGACTAGTGTAGCTGGGACATTGTCTGCCGGTGTGGGCAAGTTGGGGCGATGGGCCTGTTTCCACACTGTATCACTCTATGACTGTGGCTCTGTGTCTCTATGACTACGACTCTAAACATGCGGGATCGTTTGTACATACCAGGGCCAGGAGGAAGCGAACAATGATGAAGCTGTAATAGTCATTGGTGAAAGCCACCGCAACTCCAAACACAAACTGACAGACACTTGTGAACCACAGTATCGATCGTCGACCCAGTCTAGACAGGTTGGAAGAAAAGAGGTTGAGAATTACAACTTCCAATAGCTAAAGGGCCTGTCCCACTAGCATCCGACTCCATGCGATGAGCGCGATCAAACAGGAAGCGGGGGCCGCGCGGGGGTCGGGTGATCCCCTGTACAGGGCCGTTCCCACCAGTATGCGCCTGCATGCGGCAAGCGCGACCAAACCGGCAGCGAGGGCCGCGCGGAGGTCGGGTGATCCCCTGTACGGGGCCGTTCCCACCAGCATGCGTCTGCATGCGGCAAGCGCGACCAAACCGGCAGCGAGGGCCGCGCGGAGGTCGGGTGAGTGGCGCAACGCGGCGCAAAGTGAGGCGAACTTGGAGCGAAGTCTTAAAGGTAAGTTCGCCAGGACAGAGAGGGGCACACAGAGAGGGGCACAGAGGCACACACACACAGAGGGCCACGGAGCCACACACATAGAGGGTCACGGAGGCACGATGTCAAGGCGGTGTGTAATGCGTCAAGGCGACTGCGAGCCGACAAGCCGTTGCCGCGCGGAATTTTTGAACATAGTCAGTTTTTCGGAACCCCACGCGATGTCGGGACGAATTCCGCACAATTCCGCACGGCTCCGGCGAACGAAGTGGGACCGGCCCCGCGACGCCGGACGGCTCAAGCGACCACGTTAGGTCGCGCTCATCGCATGGAGTTGCATGCTGGTGGGACAGGCCCTTAAGTCTTCATCAAAACATACGTACAGGTCAATCCAACCACCGATTTTCCGATAACTGGGGGTCCGGAACCTCCTTTAATCCGGACAAAATTACGAGAGGGGAACTTGAAATCCCCCCCGAAAATGTGGCGCCTAGCTAAACTAAACCAAACTGGTAGAGCCACCACATCACAACGCCAGAGAGCCAGGAAAAACAAGTTATTATCTCAATGGGGTTGGGTTAGGTACAGCGAGACCTGGGTGTCCTTGTACACCGGTCACTGAAAGTTGGCGTGCAGGTACAGCAGGCAGTGAAGAAAGCTCATGGAATATTGGCCTTCATAACAAGAGGATTTCAGTACAGGAGTAAAGAGGTTCTTCTGCAGTTGTACAGGGCTCTGGTGAGACCACATCTGAAGTATTGTGTACAGTTTTGCTCTCCTAATTTGAGGAAGGACATCCTTGTGATTGAGGCAGTGCAGCGTAGGTTCACGAGATTGATCCCTGGGATGGCGGGACTGTCATATGAGGAAAGATCGAAAAGACTAGGCTTGTATTCACTGGAGTTTAGAAGGATGATGGAGGGGATATCTTATCGAAACATATACAATTATAAAAGGAATGGACAAGCTAGATGCTGGAAAAATGTTCCCAATGTTGGGCGAGTCCAGAACCAGGGGCCACGGTCTTAGAATAAAGGGGAGGCCATTTAAGATTGAGGTGAGAAAAAATGTTTTCACCCAGAGAGTTGTGAATTTATGGAATTCCCTGCCACAGAGGGCAGTGGAGGCCAAATCACTGGATGGATTTAAGAGAGAGTTAGATAGAGCTATAGGGGCTAGTGGAGTCAAGGGATATGGGGAGAAGGCAGGCACGGGTTATTGATTGGGGATGATCAGCCATGATCACAATGGATGGCGGTGCTGGCTCGATGGGCCGAATGGCCTCCTCCTGCACCTATTGTCTATGTTTCTATGATTCTGTGTAGGCCGTGGTCAGGGTTGACTTTCCAGAATGCAACATCTCACACTGAGCTGATCAAGATCCTGCTGTCATTTTTGTCAAACATCTTCGCTGTCTATGATACCACCCATGATCTTGTCACCTGAAAACTTACTGATCGTGCCTTGTACATTTTCATCCAAATTGTTGATATAATCTCCAGGATCGTTCAGGAACACTGCAACATGTAAATCATTCTGTAATCATCGGGACCTCTCTCCCCTCAATCGGGGATATTGCGACCAAATGTTGCGTGTCTAAGGCCAGCAGTATTATAAAAGACCCCACACATCTCCATCACGGACTGTTCACTCTGCTGCCCTCGGGAAAAAGATATCGCAGCATAAGGAGCAGAACATCAAGGCTCTGCAACAGCTTCTTCCCACGAGCCATCAGACTCCTGAATGCCATGTAATGGGCTGCCACCATTGTCTATTTATCCTTTTATCCATTGTATCCTTCTGTTTATTGTAGTGTTGCACGGGGAGCCAAATGCAACGGAATTTCGTTTGGAATTGCATATATCGATGTATTTGTAAATGACAATAAAGTTTAGTGGGTGCAGCAGCATCTAAAGAGCGAAGGAGATAGGCGACGTTTCGTGTCGAGACCCTTCTTCAGGCCCGAAACGTCGCCTATCTCCTTGGCTCCTTAGATGCTGCTGCACCCGCTGAGTTTCTCCAGCCTTTTGTGTAACCCTGGATTCTCCAGCATCTGCAGTTCCTTCTTTAACAATAAAGTTTGTTTGATTCATTGATTGATTGACTGAATTACTTAATTATGGGCACGAAGGCACTGCAGACGCAGGTCTACACTGAAAATGTAAATGTTGGTGTAAATCAGCGGGACAGGCAGCATCTCTGGAGAAAATGAAGTGGTGACGTTTTGCGTCGAGACCCTTCTTCAGACTGAAGGGCCCGTCCCACTTACGCGAGTTATCGGAGACTTGCCGGCACCCGACATAGTCGGAGCAGGTCGGCGAAAGTTTTCAACATGTTGAAAATCCAGCGGAGACCAGAAAAAGGTACGACTCTTTGGGCGACTACTCACCACCATACAGGCGACATGTCGCGGGGTGAAGCCTGTATGGACGTGAGTAGTCGCCCAAAGAGTTGGACATTTATCTGGTCGCCGCTGGATTTTCAACATGTTGAAAATTTTCGCCAACCTGCAGTTGCCGAAAAAAATCGCGTAAGTCGGACGGCCCCAGTCAGGGGATGAGGGAAACTAGAGATATGAAAAAGTATAAAGGACATATGAACGGAAGGTATAAAAAGAACAAATCAACGCCAGCACCGATAATCAAGGAAAGGTGGAGCTCACAATGGTCCATTGTTGGCTGTGGAGAAGGTGGTAATGAGGGGATAAGGGGGGTTAAGGGGGGGCTTGATTGAAGTCTTTAAAATGATGAAAGGGATAGACAGAGTTGACGTGGATAAGCTTTTCCCATTGAGGGTAGGGAAGATTCAAACAAGAGGGCATGACATGAGAATTAAGGGACAGAAGTTTAGGGGTAACATGAGGGGGAACTTCTTTACTCAGAGAGTGGTGGCTGTGTGGAATGAGCTTCCAGCAGAAGTGGTGGAGGCAGGATCGATTTTAACATTTAAAAGTAAAGTGGATAGGTATATGGATGGGAAGGGAATGGAGGGGTATGGTCTGAGTGCAGGTAGATGGGACTAGGGGAAAATAAATGGTCGGCACGGACTGGAAGGGCCGAGAAGGCCTGTTTCCGTGCTGTAATTGTTATATGGTTATATGGTTATATGGTTATACTAAGGAGGACGACAGGACGACAGTGAAAGTAGTACAAGTTCACGTTATAGTAGAATTAGGCCATTCAGCCCATTGAGTCTACTCCGCCATTCAATCATGGCTGATCTTTGCCTCCTAATCCCATTTTCTTGCCTTCTCCCCATAACCCTTGACACCCGTTCTAATCAAACATGTGTCTATCTCTGCCTTAAAAATATCCACTTATTTGGCCTCCACAGCCCTCTGAATTCCACAGTGAATTCCACAGATTAACTACCCTCTGACTAAAGAAATTCCTCTAAAGAAGCGCCCTTTAATTCTGAGGCTGTGACCTCTGGTCCTAGACCCTCCCACCAGTGGAAACATCCTCTCCACACCCACTCTATCCAGGCCTTTCATTATTCTGTTAGCTTCAATGAGGTCCCACCTTCAACCTACTGAACTCCAGTGTATGCTCACCATACGTTAACCCACTCATTCCTGGGGTCATTCTCGTAAACCTCCTCTGGACCCTCTCCAGAGCCGGCACATCCTTCCTCAGATACGGGGCCTAAATTTGCTCACAGTACTCCAAATGTGGCCTGACCAGCGCCTTATCGAGCCTCAGCGTTACATCCCTGTTTTTGTACTCCAGTCTTGATATAATAGACAATAGACATTAGACAATAGACAACAGGTGCAGGAGTAGGCCATTCAGCCCTTCGAGCCAGCACCGCCATTCAATGTGATCATGGCTGATCATCCCCAATCAGTACCCCGTTCCTGCCTTCTCCCCATATCCCCTGACTCCGCTATTTTTAAGAGCCCTATCTAGCTCTCTTGAAAGCATCCAGAGAACCGGCCTCCACCGCCCTCTGAGGCAGAGAATTCCACAGACTCACCACTCTCTGTGAGAAAAAGTGTTTCCTCGTCTCCGTTCTAAACGGCTTACCCCTTATTCTTAAACTGTGGCCCCTGGTTCTGGACTCCCCCAACATCGGGAACATGTTTCCTGTCTCTAGTATGTCCAAGCCCTTAACAATCTTATATGTTTCAATGAGACTTCCCAACATCGGGAAGTCCGAAGAAGGGTCTGGATCCCAAACGTCGCCTATCTCCTGCGCTCCTTAGATGCTGCTGCAGCCGCTGAGTTTCTCCAGCCTTTTGTGGACCATCGGGAACATGTTTCCTGCCTCTAGCGTGTCCAAGCCCTTAACAATCTTATATGTTTCAATGAGATCCCCTCTCATCCTTCTAAACTCCAGAGTGTACAAGCCCAGCCGCTCCATTCTCTCAGCATATGACAGTCCCGCCATTCCGGGAATTAACCCTGTAAACCTACGCTGCACTCCCTCAATAGCAAGAATGTCCTTCCTCAAATTAGGGGACCAAAACTGCACACAATAATACTCTTGATAGAAATGTTAGCGTTGAATTTACTAAAGAAGATTGTTCCCGATGTTGGGGAGGTCCAGGACAAGGGGTCACAGCTTAAGGATAAGGGGGAATTCCTTTAGGGCCGAGATGAGAAGGACTTTTTTCACACAGAGAGTGGTGGGTCTCTGGAACTCTCTGCCACAGAGGGTAGTTGAGGCCAGTTCATTGGCTATATTTAAGAGGGAGTTAGATGTGGCCCTTGTGGCTAAGGGGATCAGAGGGTATGGAGAGAAGGCAGGTACGGGATACTGAGTTGGATGATCAGCCATGATCATATTGGATGGCGGTGCAGGCTCGAAGGGCCGAATGGCCTACTCCTGCCCCTAATTTCTATGTTTCCATGTTTCTATGTTTCCTAGTGCGATGCTGAGGGTGGGGGAGGGACGGGGAGAGAGAGAGAGCAGGGGTTACCTGAAATTAGTGGGATCAATGTTCATACCGCTGGGTTATAAGCTGCCCAAACAAAATATGAGGTGCCATTCCTCCAACTAGAGTACAGAAGTTGGGAGGTCATGTAGCAGTTGTATACGACATTGGTGAGACCGTATTTAGAAAATTGTGTTCAGTTCTGGGCACCATGTTATAGGAAAGATGCTGTCAAGCTTGAAAGGGTTCAGGTCAAGTGGCAGAGAATTCCACAGACTCAAGGGCCTGTCCCACTGTACGAGGTAATTCAAGAGATTCTCCTGAGTTTCCCCCTGATTCAAACTCGGAGAATGTCCGTAGCGGGTCCGGAGGAGATCGTGGATATCTCGTAGCGGCTCGTACGAGTAACAATTTTTTTCATCACGAGTATTTTTTTACTCGTGGACATGTTTCACAGTGTTTTCGAAAACGTCACGAGTTTCCCGGATTTCGTACGAGCCGCCACGAGACATCCACGGACTCCTACGGACCAGCTACGGACATTCTCCGAGTTCGAATCGGGGGAGAACACACGGGAGAACTCGTGAATTACCTCGTACAGTGGGACAGGGGCTTTACAACTCTCTGCGTGAAAAAGTGTTTCCTCGTCCCCGTTCGAAATGGCTTACTCCTTATTCTTAAACTGTGTGTGGCCCCTGGTTCTGGACTCCCCCAACACCGGGAACATGTTTCCTGCCTCTAGTGTGTCCAAGCCCTTAACAATCTTATATGTTTCAATGAGATCCCCTCTCATCCATCTAAACTCCAGAGTATACAAGGGGTCAAGAGAATGTTATTGTCATGTGCCCCAGATAGGACAATGAAAATCTTGCTTGCTGCAGCACGACAGAATATGTAAAGAGAATACAGAACGGGAGATAGAAGTTGAGTGTGTGGCCAGGGTGGTGTGGGTCCTTGATGATGCTGCCAGCCCTTTTGAGGCAGCGACTGCGATAGATCCCCTCGATGGTAGGGAGATCAGAGCCGATGATGGACTGGGCAGTGGTCTCAAGATTTACGAGGATGTTGCCAGGACTAGAGGGCGTGAGCTGGAGGGAGAGGTTGAGCAGGCTGGGTCTCTATTCCTTGGAGCGCAGGAGGATGAGGGGTGATCTTATAGAGGTGTACAAAATCATGAGAGGAATAGATCGGGTAGGCTGGATGGCAAAGAAAAGCCTGGATGTCCATTGTCTTGCTGCTGTCTGAGCTGAAGGAATGATTCGGAGGTTTTGAAATATTTGACTGAGAAAATTAAAACGCGAATTACAAATGGAACTACAGATTCATCGAGAGATTTAGCAAAAGCCGCCAGGCTTAAGAACACAGAAAGTGCTGGAGTAGGGTAGACAAAATGCTGGAGAAACTCAGCGGGTGCAGCAGCATCTATGGAGCGAAGGAAATGGGCAACGTTTTGGGCCAAGACCCTTCTTCTGACTGATGTGGGCGGAAGGGGGTGGGGGGGGTGGGGGGGGGAAGAAAGGAGAAAAGGAAGAGGAGCCCAAGGGCTGAGGGAGAGCTGGGAAGGGGAGGAGAAAGCAGGGACTACCTGAAATTGGAGAAGTCAACGTTCGTACCGCTGGGGTGCAAACTGCCCAAGCGGAATATGAGGTGCTGCTCCTCCAACTTGCAGTGTTGCTCACTCTGGCCATGGAGGAGGCCCAGGACAGAGAGGTCGGATACGGAATGGGAGGGGGAGTTCTGAGTTGAAGTGCTGAGCCACCGGGAGATCAGGTTGGTTATTGTGGACCGAGCGGAGGTGTTCGGCGAAACGATCGCCCAGCCTACATACGCTTGCTCTCACCGATATAGATCAGCTGACATCTGGAGCAGCGGATGCAGTAGATGAGGTTGGAGGAGGTGCAGGTGAACCTCTGTCGGACCTGGAAGGTCCGTGAATGGAGTCGAGGGGGGAGGTAAAGCGACAAGTGTAGCACCTCCTGCGGTTGCAAGGGAAAGTGCCCGGGGAGGGGGTGGAGCGGGAGGGAAGGGAAGAATTGACCAGGGAGTTACGGAGGGAGCGGTCTTTGCGGAAAGCAGACGGGGGGGAGATGGAAAGTGCTGGAGTAACTCAGCAGATCAGGCCGCAACTGTGGAGAACATGGATAGGTGAACATGGATTGACTAATATTGTGAGTCTGTGGAATTCTCTGCCTCAGAGGGCGGTGGAGGCCGGTTCTCAGGATACTTTCAAGAGAGAGCTAGATAGGGCTCTTAAAAATAGCAGAGTCAGGGGATACGGGGAGAAGGCAGGAACGGGGTACTGATTGTGGATGATCAGCCATGATCACATTGAATGGCAGTGCTGGCTCGAAGGGCCGAATGGCCTACTCCTGCGCCTATTGTCTATTGTCTTCAGTGTTAAACTCGGACTCACCTGTCTGCAATATCTCCGAACACCACTGCTCCGAGCAAGACTCCAAGCATGAAGATGGGCTGGGTTAGTTTGGCCAGCCATGCCCGATCACACACCAGGTCCCACTCGGTCACGATGCTGTTGGTGATGTGGCCCTGGTCGTAGAGGTAGCCGTCGGAGCAGGGGTGCCGCGACCGGTTGCCCACGAAGGCATTGGCTAGGTCGGAGCCGCCGAGACGTCGGTAGCGGCTGCATTGCTCGGCCTCCCACACCTCCCCGTTCTCCAGCCGCCCCACCACCCGCTTGGACCCCGGCGTCCACAGAGCCCACAGCGCCGCGGGGTCGTCCGTCTGGTTGGCCACCAGGATTTCGGTCACGTTGCCCGGCAGTCGGCACAAAAACTCCGGCGTGGCAGCGAGGAAGACCGAGGCCAGGTAGTGGATCCCACACGCGATAGTCTGCAAGTTGACCACAAAATAGACAGTCGCTTGGAATCTGTGAAAGACAACGACAATAGACCCTGGTTTACAATTAGTCAATTAGTACAATTGGTTTAGTCTAGTTTCGAGATACAGCGCAGAAAACAGGCCCTTCGGCCCACCGTGTCCACGCTGACCAGCGATCCCCGCACACTAACACCATCCGACACACACTATGGCCAATTTTACACTTAGACCAAGCCAATCAACCTACAAACCTGTACGTCTATGGAGTGTGGGAGGAAACCGAGGACCTCACAGGAGATCTTCGGTTGCACTTGTGGATAATGGAGTAGATTTTCAAAGTCTACAGAGCGATTTGGGCCATTTGGAAGAGTGGGCTGAAAGATGGCAGATGGAGTTTAATGCTGATAAGTGTGAGGTGCTACGTAGAAACATAGAAACATAGAAATTAGGTGCAGGAGTAGGCCATTCGGCCCTTCGAGCCTGCACCGCCATTCAATATGATCATGGCTGATCATCCAACTCAGTATCCCGTACCTGCCTTCTCTCCATACCCTCTGATCCCCTTAGCCACAAGGGCCACATCTAACTCCCTCTTATTAAAATGTTAAAATTGTACAAGGCATTGGTAAGACCAATTCTGGAGTATGGTGTACAATTTTGGTCGCCTAATTATAGGAAGGATGTCAACAAAATAGAGAGAGTACAGAGGAAATTTACTAGAATGTTGCCTGGGTTCCAGCAACTAAGTTACAGAGAAAGGTTGAACAAGTTAGGTCTTTATTCTTTGGAGCGCAGAAGGTTAAGGGGGAACTTGATTGAGGTCTTTAAAATGATGAAAGGGATAGACAGAGTTGACGTGGATAAGCTTTTCCCATTGAGGGTAGGAAAGATTCAAACAAGAGGGCATGACATGAGAATTAAGGGACAGAAGTTTAGGGGTAACATGAGGGGCAACTTCTTTACTCAGAGTGGTGGCTGTGTGGAATGATCTTCCTGCAGAAGTGGTGGAGGCAGGATCGATTGTAACATTTAAAAGTAAAGTGGATAGGTATATGGACGGGAAGGGAATGGAGGGGTATGGTCTGAGTGCAGGTAGATGGGACTAGGGGAAAATAAATGGTCGGCACGGACTGGAAGGGCCGAGAAGGCCTGTTTCCGTGCTGTAATTATTATATGGTTATATGGTTATCACGCTGGTTTTCAAAGCGAAAAAGCGCTTAAGGGGTTGGACAGGCTAGATGCAGGAAGATTGTTCCTGATGTTGGGGAGGTCCAGGACAAGGGGTCACAGCTTAAGGATAAGGGGGAAATCCTTTAGGACCGAGAAGGACTTTTTTCACACAGAGAGTGGTGGGTCTCTGGAACTCTCTGCCACAGAAGGTAGTTGAGGCCAGTTCATTGGCTATATTTAAGAGGGAGTTAGATGTGGCCCTTGTGGCTAAGGGGATCAGAGGGTATGGAGAGAAGGCAGGTACGGGATACTGAGTTGGATGATCAGCCATGATCATATTGAATGGCGGTGCAGGCTCGAAGGGCCAAATGGCCTACTCCTGCACCTAATTTCTATGTTTCTACGTTTAACATCCGGTATGGTTATATGGTTATATGGTTATATGGTTATATGGTTATCTCGGATAGATAATAGACCTTGCCGGAGATGCGATTGTTTTCCCGATCGTATCTCCGGTCGCTTTGCGGCCTAACATCGTGGAGCTGGATGCCTCGCTTGGGACTGACTTTGAGCCCCACCGCGGGGGGCGTGGACTTACCATCGTAGAGCCTGCGATCCCTTGCCTGGGATCGACGCTCCAACCTGCGGATCTCACCATCGAGGAGCTCGCAGTCTCGGATGGAGACCGATATCGGGAAGCTCCAAACATCGCAGAAGGTTTCGACCGGCCCCGACCCGGGGTCAGATCGCCCGGCGCGGGGGAGCTGACATCCCCACGATGCAGCGGCTTGATCGCCCAGACGCGAGGGCCCAAACGCCGCCGGCTACGGGAGCGAAAATCGCCCCGTCAACGGAAGGCTCGAGGCCCCCGAAGGACAAAGAAGGGATGAGATTGAACTTTTATTTCCAACAGTGAGGAATGTGGAGGAGTCACTGAGGTGGATGTTTATGTTAAAATGTATTTTGTGTGTGTCTTGGTGCTTTTTATTGGTATGACTGTTCGGCAAATCAAATTCCTCGTATGTTGCAAAACATACTTGGCTAATAAAGTATGATTATGATTATAATTATCATCTCTTCCACGGCCAACAATGGACCATTGTGGGCTCCACCTTTCCTTGGTCATCGGTGCCGGCTCTGCTTTGTTCCAATGGTATGGAAAGCCAATGGTATGTTAGCTTTCATAGCAAAAGGATTTGAGTATAGGAGCAGGGAGGTTCTACTTCAGTTGTATAGGGTCTTGGTGAGGCCACGCCTGGAGTATTGCGTACAGTTCTGGTCTCCAAATCTGAGGAAGGACATTATTGCCATAGAGGGAGTGCAGCGAAGGTTCACCAGACTGATTCCTGGGATGTCAGGACTGTCTTATGAACAAAGACTGCATAGACTCGGTTTATACTCTCTAGAATTTAGGAGATTGAGAGGGGATCTTATAGAAACTTACAAGATTCTTAAGGGGTTGGACAGGCTAGATGCAGGAAGATTGTTCCCGATGTTGGGGAGGTCCAGGACAAGGGGTCACAGCTTAAGGATAAGGGGGAAATCCTTTAGGACCGAGATGAGAAGGAATTTTTTCACACAGAGAGTGGTGGGTCTCTGGAACTCTCTGCCACAGAGGGTAGTTGAGGCCAGTTCATTGGATATATTTAAGAGGGAGTTAGATGTGGCCCTTGTGGCTAAGGGGATTAGAGGGTACGGAGAGAAGGCAGGTACGGGATACTGAGTTGGATGATCAGCCATGATCATATTGAATGGCGGTGCAGGCTCGAAGGGCAGAATGGCCTATTCCTGCACCTAATTTCTATGTTTCTATGTTTCTATGTTCTACACCTTTTCATACCTCTAGTTTGCCCATCCCTTGTCTCCAGAGATGCTGCCTGTTCCGCTGAGTCAAGGGCCTGTCCCACTTACAAATTTTTTTCAGCAACTTGCCAGCACCCGTCATAGTCGCAGCAGGTCTCCGAAAATTTTTCAACGGGCCTGTATGGTGGTGAGTAGTCGCCCAAAGGGTCGTACCCTTTTCTGGTCGCCGCTGGATTTTCAACACGTTGAAAATTTTCGGAGACCTGCTGCGGCTCTGACCGGTGCCGGAAAAATAGCGTAAGTGGGACAGGCCCCTTTACTCCAGCATTTTGTGTCTATCTTTGGTCTAAACCAGTATCTGCAGTTCCTTCCCACACATAGACACATAGAAATATAGAAAATAGGTGCAGGAGTAGGCCATTCGGCCCTTCGAGCCAGCACCGCCATTCAATATGATCATGGCTGATCATCCAACTCAGTATCCCGTACCTGCCTTCTCTCCATACCCTCTGATCTCTAACTCCCTCTTAAATATAGCTAATGAACTGGCCTCAACTACCTTCTGTGGCAGAGAATTCCACAGATTCACCACTCTCTGTGTGAAAAATGTTTTCCTCATCTCGGTCCTAAAGGAATTTCCCCCTTATCCTTAGAGTCTGACCCCTTGTCCTGGACTTCCCCAACATCGGGAACAATCTTCCTGCATCTAGCTTGTCCAACCCCTTAAGAATTTTGTAAGTTTCTATAAGATCCCCCCTCAATCTTCTAAATTCTAGCGAGTACAAGCCGAGTCTATCCAGTCTTTCTTCATATGGAAGTCCAGCATCAGGGCCTGCAGAGCCATTTGGCCCACTGTGTCCGTGCCGACCAGCGATCGCCGCACACTTTGTCAGCTGCTGTTTGCATCCCTCTGCTAAATGCAAGCAAAGAATCTCACTGTGCCTTGTCGAATGGGACAATAATGGATTCCATTCCACAGGTTCTATCCTACACACACTGGGGACAAGTTGCAGAACCTACGGGCCTGTACGTCTCGAGCGTGGGAGGAAACCACCCAGATGGTTGTTCTCTGCCTCAGAGGGCGGTGGAGGCCGGTTCTCTGGATGCCTTCAAGGGAGAGTTCGCTAGGGCTCTTAGAGATAGCGGAGTCAGGGGATATGGGGAGAACCGGGTACTGAATGTGGATGATCAGCGATGATCGCAGTGAATGGCGGTGCTGGCTCGAAGGGCCGAATGGCCTACTCCTGCACCTATTGTCTATTGCCTATTGTCAGAGATAGCACCTCTACCATTTATGAGGGGGCGCCATGGAAGCCTAGTGGGTTGCCGCCTCACTGCTGTAACTCTAAGCTGAGCTGTATCGCGGCACTCTGAAGTAAAAGGCATTTGAATAGGGGCGTGGGTAGGAAAGGTTTGAACTTTAGAGGGATATGGGGCAAATGGGACTAATGTAGACATGGCCTCTTGGTTGGCATGGACAATCTCACTGCAAGGGTGCTAGCAGTTTAAGTGCAGGAGGAAACCAGAGCACCCGGAGAAAACCCACGCAGGTCACGGGGAGAAGGTACAACCTCCGTGCAGACAGCGCCCGTAGTCAGGATGGAACCCGGGCCTCTGGCGCTGTGAGGCAGCAACTCTACCTGCTGCGTCTTTCAATCGAGACACACCTCTTAATGTCAACACACGCAGAACATGGAACAGGGCAGGAGGGGTAGGGAATTGAGGAATACTGTGGAACAGAGGGATCTAGGAATAACTGTGCATATTTCCCTGAAGGTGGAATCGCATGTAGATAGGGTGGTAAAGAAAGCTTTTGGTGTGCTGGCCTTTATAAATCAGAGCATTGAATATAGGAGTAGGGAAGTAATGTTAAAATTGTACAAGGCATTGGTGAGACCAATTCTGGAGTATGGTGTACAATTTTGGTCGCCTAATTATAGGAAGGATGTCAACAAAATAGAGAGAGTACAGAGGAGATTTACTAGAATGTTGCCTGGGTTCCAGCAACTAAGTTACAGAGAAAGGTTGAACAAGTTAGGTCTTTATTCTTTGGAGCGCAGAAGGTTAAGGGGGGACTTGATTGAGGTCTTTAAAATGATGAAAGGGATAGACAGAGTTGACGTGGATAAGCTTTTCCCATTGAGGGTAGGAAAGATTCAAACAAGAGGGCATGACATGAGAATTAAGGGACAGAAGTTTAGGGGTAACATGAGGGGGAACTTCTTTACTCAGAGAGTGGTGGCTGTGTGGAATGATCTTCCTGCAGAAGTGGTGGAGGCAGGATCGATTTTAACATTTAAAAGTAAAGTGGATAGGTATATGGACGGGAAGGGAATGGAGGGGTATGGTCTGAGTGCAGGTAGATGGGACTAGGGGAAAATAAATGGTCGGCACGGACTGGAAGGCCTGTTTCCGCGCTGTAATTGTTATATGGTTATACGGTTATATGGGAGCAGGCCCTTCTGCCCACAGTTTCCCTGCTGACATGGTGTAGACTTTGACTTTCGGGATACAGCACGCAAACGGGCCCATCGCTCCCCACCGTGTCCGCGCCGACCTGCGATCACGCCGCACGCCAACGCTATCTAGGGCCAATTTTACCAAAGTCAATAAAAACCTGCAAATCTTTACGTCTGTGGAGTGTGGGATGAAACCGGAGCGCCCGGAGAAAACCCACGAGGTTCCAGGGAGAAGATGCAAGCTCTGTGCGGACAGCACCCGTAGTCGGGGTCGAACCCGAGTCTCTGGCGCTGCGAGGCAGCAACTCAAGATAGACTAAGTGACGCCAAGGTGCAGTAACCTCATCTGCTGGCACGTGATCCATGTCCCTCCATTCCCTGCATGTCCATGTGTCCAGCTACTTACTGCCTGTTTAACATTACCACCATATCTGCCTCCACCACCACCCCAGACAAGGTGCTCCTGACATCCACCACCTCGTGTGTAGAAAACCTGCCCCGCACATCTCCTTTAAACCGCGGCCCTTTCATTTTAAAGCAATGCCCTGTAAGTTTGACATTTCCACAAACGAGGGGAGAAAAGTGTTTCGGCAAGGTTAATTCCCGGGATGGCGGGACTGTCATATGCTGAGAGAATTTGCTGTCAACAAAATAGAGAGGGTACAGAGGAGATTTACTAGAATGTTGCCTGGGTTCCAGCAACTAAGTTACAGAGAAAGGTTGAACAAGTTAGGTCTTTATTCTCTGGAGCGCAGAAGGTTAAGGGGGGACTTGATTGAGGTCTTTAAAATGATGAGAGGGATAGACAGAGTTGACGTGGATAAGCTTTTCCCTTTGAGAATAGGGAAGATTCAAACAAGAGGACATGACTTTAGAATTAAGGGACAGAGGTTTAGGGGTAACATGAGGGGGAACTTCTTTACTCAGAGAGTGTTAGCGGTGTGGAATGAGCTTCAAGTGGAAGGTTCGTTGGTATCATTTAAAAATAAATTGGATAGGCATATGGATGAGAAGGGTATGGAGGGTTATGGTATGAATGCAGGCAGGTGGGACTAAGGGAAAAAAGTTGTTCAGCATGGACATGAAGGGCCGAGATGGCCTGTTTCCGTGCTGTAATTGTTATATGGTTATATGGTTAATGGAGCAGCTGGGCTTGTACACTCTGGAGTTTAGAAGGACGAGAGGGGAATCTCATTGAAACATATAACATTGTTAAGGGCTTGGACACGCTAGAGGCAGGAAACATGTTCCCGATGTTGGGGGACTCCAGAACCAGCAGCCACACACACAGTTTAAGAATAAGGGGTAAGCCATTTAGAACGGAGACGAGGAAACACTTGTTCACACAGAGAGTTGTGAGTCTGTGGAATTCTCTGCCTCAGAGGGCGGTGGAGGCCGGTTCTCTGGATGCTTTCAAGAGAGAGCTAGATAGGGCTCTTAAAGATAGCGGAGTCAGGGGATATGGGGAGGAGGCAGGAACGGGGTACTGACTGGGGATGATCAGCCATGATCACATTGAATGGCGGTGCTGGCTCGAAGGGCCGAATGGCCTACTCCTGCATCTATTGGCTATTGTCCAAAAACTGCCTGCCTGCCTTAGGCATGGCTTCATGTTAATCCTATCAGGTCTCCGCAGAGAAAACAACCCAACTCTGTGCAAACCCTCATCGTAGCTAACACCCACCCCCCCCCTCTAATCCCAGCAGAATGCCAGCACGCTAACATTTATACTCCAAATGCATTTCACAAGGTCCTCGAGAAATTGCATATCAAATTAGTCAGTGGCACCAGCACACTCGAACAGAGCACTGCATGTGGTGTGTAACCTTGTTAGGTTCCTATAAACATGTTATTTGTGGCCCCTTCTTAACCCCTGGCAAAGCCACAACCGACCCCCAGGTTACCAACCGCTGAAATACGTTGAGGTCTGAGATCAGATTATCTCTGGAATTTAAATACTCCGCAGCTTGTGGCAAAGACACCGAGACACATTTTTTTCCCCCAACGAAATGGGAAATTCAGGAAACCAGAGAGCAAATAATCCCTGCTGTTACTCACCGTCCGAAATGGCCAAGTTTGTCAAAGACCTTCTCCAGAGTCTGCGGTGCCATGGATATGAGAGGGACTTGCTGCCCTGCCTGTGCAGAGGGAGGGAGAGAGAGGGAGAGAGAGGGAGAGAGAGAGAGAGAAGACTTTAAAGGAACGGAAGGCAATGAGAGACTTGAGAACGTGGGATAAGTAGGCAGTGGACCAACGTGGGGCTCCTCCCACAGCCCGCCCGCCCGCCCGCCCGCCCACCACAGGAAAAACACACATTGCACATGCCAGCAAATCTAACCTCACAGTTATCTGCTTTCAACGTTCAATTTTAAAGCTGTCAATTGACAATCACAATATTAACCTTCAAGCTAGGCACAGAATGCTGGAGTGTCTCAGCGGGTCAAGCAGCATCTCTGGAGGGAAGGAATGACAATAGACAACAGACAATAGACAATAGGTGCAGGAGGAGGCCATTCGGCCCCTCGAGCCAGCATCGCCATTCAATGTGATCATGGCTGATCATCCACAATCAGTACCCCGTTCCTGCTTTCTCCCCATATCCCCTGACTCCGCTGTCTTTAAGAGCTCTATCTAGCTCTCTCTTGAAAGTATCCAGAGAACCGGCCTCCACCGCCCTCTGAGGCAGCAAATTCCACAGACTCACCACTGTGCGAAAAAGTGTTTCCTCGTCTCCGTTCTAAATGGCTTGCACCTTATTCGTAAACTGTGGTCCCTGGTTCTGGACTCCCCCAACATCAGGAACATGTTTCCTGCCTCCAGCATGTCCAAACCCCGCAATAATCTTATATGTTTCAATGAGATTCCCTCTCATCCTTCTAAACTCCAGAGTGTACAAGCCCAGCCGCTCCATTCTCTCAGCATATGCCAGTCCCACCATCCCGGGAATTAACCTTGTAAACCTACGCTGCACTCCCTCAATAGCAAGAATGACCTTCCTCAAATTAGGGGACCAAAACTGCACACAATACTCCAGGTGTGGTCTCACTAGGGCTATGTACAACTGCAGAAGGACCTCTTTGCTCCTATATCCGATTCCTCGTGTTATAAAGGCCAACATGCCATTCGCTTTCTTCACTGCCTGCTGTACCTGCATGCTTACTTTCATAGACTGATGAACAAGGACCCCCAGATCCCATTGTACTTCCCCTTTTCCCAACTTGACGCCATTTAGATTGTAAAGGGGTGGCTGATATGGACATTTAGATATTCAATGGGTGACGTTTTGGGTCGAGACCCTGACAGTGATCGAGTTATAGAGTGATACGACGCAGACACAGGCCCTTCGGCCCAACTTGCCCACACCGGCCAACACATGTCCCAGCTTCAATAGTGGGCCCCCCTCGGGTGATGACTGACCATGGGTGATGCATCCTAGTTGTTGGCTGCTTGCTCCAAACCTCAGCTGGAGCAGCAGGTGATGTGTGGGTGGGTACAAGCCTGGGCGATGTCATATAGAGGACAGACAGGCTGTTGCCCATGCAGCACGTCCCCCCCTCTCCACGTCGCTGATCGATCCAAAGGAACATAGAAACATAGAAATTAGGTGCAGGAGTAGGCCATTCGGCCCTACGAGCCTGCACCGCCATTCAATATGATCATGGCTGATCATCCAACTCAGTAGCCCGTACCTGCCTTCTCTCCATACCCTCTGATCCCCTTAGCCACAAGGGCCACATCTAACTCCCTCTTAAATATAGCCAATGAACTGGCCTCAACTACCCTCTGTGGCAGAGAGTTCCAGAGACCCACCACTCTCTGTGTGAAAAAAGTCCTTCTCATCTCGGTCCTAAAGGATTTCCCCCTTATCCTTACGCTGTGACCCCTTGTCCTGGACCTCCCCAACATCGGGAACAATCTTCCTGCATCTAGCCTGTCCAACCCCTTAAGAATTTTGTAAGTTTCTATAAGATCCCCTCTCAATCTCCTAAATTCTAGAGAGTATAAACCGAGTCCATGCAGTCTTTGTTCATAAGACAGTCCTGATATCCCAGGAATCAGTCTGGTGAACCTTCTCTGCACTCCCTCTATGGCAATAATGTCCTTCCTCAGATTTGGAGACCATAACTGTACGCAATACTCCAGGTGTGGTCTCACCAAGACGCTGTACAGCAGGGCCGTTACAGTTTGGCACCAGCGCCGTCGCAGGAGCTGCCAGAGCGAGGTTGTAGACAACGACAAACTGCCTTAGGGGCTCCGACTCCGGATGTTCTTGAGGTTTACTCCTGGAGCCTTTTCCATGACTGGATACGGCCACGAGGCAGTGGAGGTTTTAAATCAGAGTTTTCCCTCTCCGAGATGGACTGCCTTCCCAGGCTGACGAGCCCCATCTGCCCCAGACTTGTGGGGGCGGGAGCGTCTACAGCACCTGCCCACTGCCCAGCTACTGAGAGATACTGAGTTGGATGATCAGCCATGATCACATTGAATGGCGGTGCAGGCTCGAAGGGCCGAATGGCCTACTCCTGCACCTAATTCCTATGTTTCTATGTTTCTATGCTTCTATAGGAGTTGAAGTTCAGGATAAATGTAGAACGGATCAATGTTGGCCTTGGGGAAGGTGACAACGAGGTATGCAATGTACAATTTAATTACAGGGTTGTAGGTTGATTGGCTTGGTCTAAGTGTCAAAATGTCCATAGTGTGTGTTGGATAGAGTTAGTGTGCGGGGATCGCTGGTCGGCGCGGACCCGGTGGGCCGAAGGGCCTGTTTCTGCGCTGTATGGCTAAACTAAACTAAAGATCTGACTGTGAAGGCAGGACAGTTCTGCTACCTCTTTTTTATGGGAGATACACGCACGGAAACAGGCCCTTCGGCCCAACGGGTCCGTGCCGACCGGCGATCCCCGCACACTAACACACACTGGGGACTATTTACGATTTTACCCAAAGCCGTTTAAACGACAAATCTGCACGTCTTTGCAGTGTGGGAGGAAACCGGAGCACCCGGAGAAAACCCACGCAGGTCACGGGGAGAAGGTACAAACTGCGTACAGACAGCGCCCGTAGTCAGGATGGAACCCGGGTCTCTGGCGCTGTGAGGCAGCAACTCTACCGCTGCGCCACCGTGCTGCCCTTGTTATAGATTAAGATACACTTTTTCAGTTATGCCTGTTACTCTCTGGAGGCAGCTGCGTACTGACGTGTCACCCATGCTTACAATTAAAAACAAAACATTCATTCTTTATCTTGGTTCCTTAACTGCCTTAGTGTAGTTTACATATGACATGTGTATCTCTGTGTCTCTCTGTACATCTTGGCATTGACAGTCTCAAAGTTCAGCTTGATAGAAACATAGAAACATAGAAAATTGTGCAGGAATAGGCCATTCGGCCCTTCGAGCCTGCACCACCATTCAATATGATCATGGCTGATCATACAACTCAGTATCCCGTACCTGCCTTCGCTCCATACCCCCTGATCCCTTTAGCCACAAGGGCCACATCTAACTACCTCTTAAATATAGCCAATGAACTGGCCTCAACTACCTTCTGTGGCAGAGAATTCCACAGATTCACCACTCTCTGTGTGAAAAATGATTTTCTCATCTCTGTCCTAAAAGACTTCCCCCTTATCCTTAGACTGTGACCCCTTGTCCCGGACTCCCCCAACATCGGGAACAATCTTCCTGCATCTAGCCTGTCCAACCCCTTAAGAATTTTGTAAGTTTCTATAAGATCCCCCCTCAATCTTCTAAATTCCAGCCAGTACAAGCCGAGTCTATCCAGTCTTTTTTCATATCAAAGTCCTGACATCCCAGGAATCAGTCTGGTGAATCTTCTCTGTACCCCCTCTATCGCAAGAATGTCTTTCCTCAGATTTGGAGACCAGAACTGTACGCAATACTCCAGGTGTGGTCTCGCCAAGGACATTGTCCTGGACATTTCCCCGATGTTGGGGAAGTCCAGGACAAGGGGTCACAGTTTAAAGGGCCTGTCCCACCAGCATGCAACTCTATGCGATGAACGCGATCAAACTAGAAGCGGGGGCCGCGCGGAGGTCGGGTGATCCCCTGTACAGGGCCGTTCCCACCAGCATGCGCCTGCATGCGGCAAGCGCGACCAAACCGGCAGCGAGGGCCGCGCGGAGGTCGGGTGAGTGGCGCAGCGCGGCGCAAAGTGAGGCGAACTTGGAGCGAAGTCTTAAGGTAAGTTCGCCAGGACAGAGAGGGACACACAGAGAGGGGCACAGAGGCACACACACAGAGGGCCACGGAGCCACACACATAGAGGGTCACGGAGGCACCTACAGAGAGGGTCACGGAGGCACGATGTCGGGGCGGTGTGTAATGCGTCGAGGCGACTGCGAGCCGACAAGCCGTTGCCGCGCGGAATTTTTGGACATAGTCAGTTTTTCGGATCCCCGCGCGATGTCGGGACGAACTCCGCACAATTCTGCACGGCTCCGGCGATCGAAGTGGGACCGGCCCCGCGACGCCGGATGGCTCAAGCGACCACGTTAGGTCGCGCTAATCGCATAGAGTTGCATGCTGGTGGGACAGGCCCTTAAGGATAAAGGGAAATCTTTTAGGACCGAGATTAGAAAAACATTTTTCACTCAGCCAATTTTCTCACTCCCAAATAAGGGATAAAAGATCAAAATACGGGACAAATTCCCCAACGGCAATTCGTCGACCGACTGGGCCGTGTCTGGGTGAACGATGAGTTGACCCGGGTGCTGGACTGCACACAAAGCCCAGCCGGCAGGCCAGCTGAGAAGTTTTGGCCCGGGGGCCGCGCGCAATGTCCGGCGCCCCGTCTAACTCGTGAACCGATGATCGGCCGTGAGAAGGAGGGGTGGTGGTGTTGGCGATAAGCGAAGGTCCGAAGGTCGGACAGCTGGCCGGGCTGCCGACCGACCGACGGGGCCACGGGCGAGGTGCTGCTGCTGCTGCTGCACTCCACGGGCTGCACAACGTTGGGACGGGTGAGGCGGGGTCCGACCCGACAGTCCCCCTCGACCCGAGTAGTAGCCGTCAAACACGGGACAAGGGCTGTCCCGCACGTGAAAACCAATTTAACCCAACATACGGGATGTCCTGGATAATATGGGGCAGTTGACAACCCTAGGCACCTTATCAAAGGCCTTCTAGGTAGACAACATCTACAGCCTCCCCTCTGCCTGTCCTGCTATTAACTTAGAAACATAGAAAGTAGGTGCAGGAGGAGGCCATTCGGCCCTTCGAGCCTGCACCACAAACTTCTTCAAAGAACTCCAGCAGATTTGTCAGGTAAGATCTTCCCTTCACAAACCTTAAGGGGTTGGACAAGCTAGATGCTGGAAGATTGTTCCCGATGTTGGGGAGAGTCCAGAACAAGGGGTCACAGTCTAAGGATAAGGGGGAATTCCTTTAGGACCGAGATGAGGAAAACATTCTTTACACAGAGAGTGGTGAGTCTCTGGAACTCTCTGCCACAGAAGGTAGTTGAGGCCAGTTCATTGGCTATATTTAAGAGGGAGTTAGATGTGGCCCTTGTGGCGAAAGGGATCAGAGGGTATGGAGAGAAGGCAGGTACGGGATACTGAGTTGGATGATCAGCCATGATCATATTGAATGGCGGTGCAGGCTCGAAGGGCCGAATGGCCTACTCCTGCACCTATTTTTCTATGTTTCTATGTTTCTAAACCTATGATGACGTTGGCCTATTTTATCGTGAACTCAGTATCCCGTAACCTCATCCTTTATAGTTGACTAAAATCCTACCATCGAAGTCAGGCTAACCGGCCTATAGTTTGCAATTGTCCAATCTCCAGGGACCACTCCTAACTCTGGTGCATCTTGAAATATCACAACTAGTGCCTCTACAATCTCAGAGGCCAGAACCCCGGGGTGCAGTCCATCCGGTCCAGGTGACTTTTCCACCCTCAGACATTTCTGTTTTCCAAGCACATTCACCTCAGTAATCGCCACTCCACTAACGTCCACCAGAGGCCTGTAACACGTAGCTGGTGTCGTCCACTGTGAAGACTGATGCTAAAAAGTTATTAAATTCCTCTGCCATTTCATGATTTCCCATTATCACTTCTCCTGCATCCTTCTCCAGCGGCCCAACGTTCACTCTTGCCTTCTTATTTACTCTTTATATATCCGTAAAAACTCTCGCTAACGTTGGCTAGCTTACATTCCTACTTCATCTTTTTTCTCAGCATTGTTCTTTTAGTTCTTCAAATCAAGTCCTCCAGTCCCAGTCCCAGTGTCAAGTTGGGAAAAGGGGAAGTACAACGGCATCTGGGGGTCCTTGTTCTTCAGTCTATGAGAGTAAGCATGCAGGTACAGCAGGCAGTGAAGAAAGCCAATGGCATGTTGGCCTTCATAACAAGAGGAGTTGAGTGTAGGAGCAAAGAGGTCCTTCTGCAGTTGTACAGGGCCCTAGTGAGACCACACCTGGAGTATTGTGTGCAGTTTTGGTCCCCTAATTTGAGGAAGGACATTCTTGCTATTGAGGGAGTGCAGCGTAGGTTTACAAGGTTAATTCCTGGGATGGCGGGACTGTCATATGCTGAGAGAATGGAGCAGCTGGGCTTGTACACTCTGGAGTTTAGAATGATGAGAGGGGATCTTATTGAAACATATAAGATTATTACGGGTTTGGACACGCTAGAGGCAGGAAACGTGTTCCCGACGTTGGGGGAGTCCAGAACCAGGGGCCACAGTTTAAGAAGAAGGCGTAAGCCATTTAGAACGGAGACGAGGAAACACGTTTTTCTCACAGAGAGTGGTGAGTCTGTGGAATTCTCTGCCTCAGAGGGCGGTGGAGGCCGGTTCTCTGGATGCTTTCAAGAGAAAGCTAGATAGGGCTCATAAAGATAGCGGAGTCAGGGGATACGGGGAGAAGGCAGGAACGGGGGTACTGATTGGGGATGATCAGCCATGATCACTGTGAATGGCGGTGCTGGCTCGAAGGGCCGAATGGCCTACTCCTGCACCTATTGTCTATTGTGTATTGTCTAACATCATTCTGAATCTTTCCTGCACTTGTTTCCTTTTGATGACATCCTTCCTTTAGTTAGGGCACCCTGAAATCTGTCCAGTACTCCCAGTGCGATCGCACTGATGTCTAATGCAGTTGTATCGTGATGTCTCGACTCTCAATCCCACTCTCAACTCTCAATAAATGATAACGTTACCTTTATTAATGGATCCAAGCACCTGACACCAATGAGCTCTGAGTCTGAAGCAGGGTCTCGACCCGGAACGTCGCCTATTCCTTCGCTCCATAGACACTGCCTCACCCCGCTGAGTTTCTCCAGCAGTTTTGTCTACCTTCGATTTTTCCAGTGTCTGCAGAAGGTAGACAAAAATGCTGGATAAACTCAGCGGGTGAGGCAGCATCTATGGAGTGAAGGAAATAGGCAACGTTTTGGGTCGAAACCCTTCTTCAGACGGATGTGAGGGTGGGGGGGACGGGAAGAAGAAAGGAAGAGGCGGAGACAGTGGGCTGAGGGAGAACTGGGAAGGGGAGGCAAATGTAGGGACTACATTTTCTTAGGCAAAAATTTCAGATCAGTTCAGTTTAGTTTATCGTCACGTTTACCAAGGTACAGTGAAAAGCTTTTGTTGCGTGCTAACCAGCCAGCGGAAAGACAATACATGATTACAATCGAGCCGTCCACAGTGTACAGATACAGGATAAAGGGAAAAATGTGCATGATGTTTAGTGCAAGATGAAGTCCAGTCTGATCATTTCCAGAAGACTTGTATACAGGGATGTAACGCTGAGGCTGTATAAGGTGCTGGTCAGGCCACATTTGGAATATCGTGAGCAGTTTTGGGCCCCGTATCTGAGGAAGGACGAGCCGGCTCTGGAGAGGGTCCAGAGGAGGTTTACAAGAATGATTCTAGGAATTAGTGCGTTGGCATCTGATGAGCGTTTGTCGGCACTGGGCCTGTACTCGCTGGAGTTTAGAAGAATGAGGGGGGACCTCATTGAAACATACAGAATAGTGAAGGCTTGGATAGTGGAGAGGATGTTTCCACTAGTGGGAGAGTCCAGGACCAGAGGTCACTGCCTCAGAAATCAAGGACTTCCTTTAGGAAGGAGATGAGGACATTTTTTAAATTTAGGCAGAGGGTGGTGAATCCGTGGAAATCCTTGCCACAGAAGGCTGTGGAGGCCAAGTCAGTAGATATTTTATAAGGCAGATATAGATATTTTTTGCTTAGTACAGGTGTCAGAGGTTATGTGACTGTGTCTCTGTGTCTCTGTGTCTCTGTGACTCTGTGTCTCTGTGTCTCTGTGTCTCTGTGACTCTGTGACTCTGTGTCTCTGTGTCTCCATGACTGTGACTCTGTGTCTGTGTCTCTGTGACCCTCTGTGTCTCTGTGACTCTGTGTCTCTGTGTCTCTGTGACTCTGTGACTCTGTGTCTCTGTGTCTCTGTGACTCTGTGACTCTGTGTCTCTGTGACTGTGTCTCTGTGTCTCTGTGTCTCTGTGACTCTGTGTCTCTGTGTCTCTGTGACTCTGTGACTCTGTGTCTCTGTGTCTCTGTGACTCTGTGACTCTGTGTCTCTGTGTCTCTGTGTCTCTGTGACTCTGTGTCTCTGTGTCTCTGTGTCTCTGTGTCTCTGTGACTCTGTGTCTCTGTGTCTCTGTGTCTCCGTGACTGTGACTCTGTGTCTGTGTCTCTGTGACCCTCTGTGTCTCTGTGACTCTGTGTCTCTGTGTCTCTGTGACTCTGTGTCTCTGTGTCTCTGTGACTGTGTCTCTGTGTCTCTGTGTCTCTGTGTCTCTGTGTCTCTGTGTCTCTATGTCTCTGTGACTCTGTGTCTCTGTGACTGTGTCTCTGTGTCTCTGTGTCTCTGTGTCTCTGTGACTCTGTGTCTCTGTGACTGTGTCTCTGTGTCTCTGTGTCTCTGTGACTGTGTCTCTGTGACTGTGTCTCTGTGACTCTGTGACTCTGTGTCTCTGTGTCTCTGTGACTGTGTCTCTGTGTCTCTGTGACTCTGTGACTCTGTGTCTCTGTGTCTCTGTGACTCTGTGTCTCTGTGTCTCTGTGTCTCTATGTCTCTGTGTCTCTGTGACTCTGTGTCTCTGTGACTGTGTCTCTGTGTCTCTGTGTCTCTGTGTCTCTGTGACTCTGTGTCTCTGTGACTGTGTCTCTGTGTCTCTGTGTCTCTGTGTCTCTGTGACTCTGTGTCTCTGTGTCTCTGTGTCTCTGTGACTCTGTGTCTCTGTGTCTCTGTGTCTCTGTGTCTCTGTGTCTCTGTGTCTCTGTGACTGTGTCTCTGTGTCTCCGTGTCTCTGTGACTGTGACTCTGTGACTCTGTGTCTCTGTGTCTCTGTGTCTCTGTGACTCTGTGTCTCTGTGACTGTGACTCTGTGTCTCTGTGTCTCTGTGTCTCTGTGTCTCTGTGTCTCTGTGACTCTGTGTCTCTGTGACTGTGTCTCTGTGTCTCCGTGTCTCTGTGTCTCTGTGTCTCTGTGACTCTGTGTCTCTGTGTCCCTGTGTCTCTGTGTCTCTGTGACTCTGTGACTGTGTCTCTGTGTCTCTGTGACTCTGTGTGTCTGTGTCTCTGTGTCTCTGTGTCTCTGTGACTCTGTGTGTCTGTGTCTCTGTGACTATGTCTCTGTGTCTCCGTGTCTCTGTGTCTCTGTGTCTCTGTGACTCTGTGACTCTGTGACTCTGTGTCTCTGTGTCTCTGTGACTCTGTGTCTCTGTGACTCTGTGACTCTGTGTCTCTGTGTCTCTGTGACTCTGTGTCTCTGTGTCTCTGTGACTGTGTCTCTGTGACTCTGTGTCTCTGTGACTCTGTGACTCTGTGTCTCTGTGTCTCTGTGTGTCTGTGTCTCTGTGACTGTGTCTCTGTGACTCTGTGTCTCTGTGTCTCTCCGTCTCTGTGTCTCTGTGTCTCTGTGACCCTGTGTCTCTCCGTCTCTGTGACTCTGTGTCTCTGTGTCTCTGTGTCTCTGTGTCTGTGTCTCTGTGACTGTGTCTCTGTGTCTCAGTGTCTCTGTGACTGTGTCTCTGTGACTGTCTCTGTGTCTCTGTGTCTCTGTGACTCTGTGACTCTGTGACTCTGTGTCTCTGTGACTCTGTGACTCTGTGTCTCTGTGTCTCTGTGACTGTGTCTCTGTGACTCTGTGTCTCTGTGACTCTGTGACTCTGTGTCTCTGTGTCTCTGTGTGTCTGTGTCTCTGTGACTGTGTCTCTGTGACTCTGTGTCTCTGTGTCTCTCCGTCTCTGTGTCTCTGTGTCTCTGTGACCCTGTGTCTCTCCGTCTCTGTGACTCTGTGTCTCTGTGTCTCTGTGTCTCTGTGTGTCTGTGTCTCTGTGTCTGTGTCTCTGTGACTGTGTCTCTGTGTCTCTGTGTCTCTGTGACTGTGTCTCTGTGTCTCTGTGTCTCTGTGACTGTGTCTCTGTGACTGTCTCTGTGTCTCTGTGACTCTGTGTCTCTGTGTCTCTGTGTCTCTGTGTCTCTGTGACTGTCTCTGTGTCTCTGTGTCTCTGTGACTCTGTGTCTCTGTGTCTGTCTCTGTGACTCTGTGACTCTGTGTCTCTGTGTCTCTGTGTCTCTGTGACTCTGTGTCTCTGTGACTGTCTCTGTGTCTCTGTGTCTCTGTGTCTCTGTGTCTCTGTGTCTCTGTGACTCTGTGACTCTGTGACTCTGTGTCTCTGTGTCTCTGTGTCTCGGTGCCACCGTGTCTCTGTGTCTCTGTGACTCTGTGACTCTGTGTCTCTGTGTCTCTGTGTCTCTGTGACTCTGTGACTGTGACTCTGTGTCTCTGTGACTCTGTGTCTCTGTGACTCCGTGTCTCCGTGTCTCTGTGTCTCTGTGTCTCTGTGTCTCTGTGACTCTGTGTCTCTGTGTCTCCGTGTCTCTGTGACTGTGACTCTGTGACTGTGTCTCTGTGTCTCTGTGACTCTGTGTCTCTGTGTCTCTGTGTCTCTGTGTCTCTGTGACTCTGTGTCTCTGTGTCTCCGTGTCTCTGTGACTGTGACTCTGTGACTCTGTGTCTCTGTGTCTCTGTGTCTCTGTGTCTCTGTGTCTCTGTGTCTCTGTGTCTCTGTGACTGTGTCTCTGTGTCTCCGTGTCTCTGTGACTGTGACTCTGTGACTCTGTGTCTCTGTGTCTCTGTGTCTCTGTGTCTCTGTGACTCTGTGTCTCTGTGACTGTGACTCTGTGTCTCTGTGTCTCTGTGTCTCTGTGTCTCTGTGTCTCTGTGACTCTGTGTCTCTGTGACTGTGTCTCTGTGTCTCCGTGTCTCTGTGTCTCTGTGTCTCTGTGACTCTGTGTCTCTGTGTCCCTGTGTCTCTGTGTCTCTGTGACTCTGTGACTGTGTCTCTGTGTCTCTGTGACTCTGTGTGTCTGTGTCTCTGTGACTATGTCTCTGTGTCTCCGTGTCTCTGTGTCTCTGTGTCTCTGTGACTCTGTGACTCTGTGACTCTGTGTCTCTGTGTCTCTGTGACTCTGTGTCTCTGTGACTCTGTGACTCTGTGTCTCTGTGTCTCTGTGACTCTGTGTCTCTGTGTCTCTGTGACTGTGTCTCTGTGACTCTGTGTCTCTGTGACTCTGTGACTCTGTGTCTCTGTGTCTCTGTGTGTCTGTGTCTCTGTGACTGTGTCTCTGTGACTCTGTGTCTCTGTGTCTCTCCGTCTCTGTGTCTCTGTGTCTCTGTGACCCTGTGTCTCTCCGTCTCTGTGACTCTGTGTCTCTGTGTCTCTGTGTCTCTGTGTCTGTGTCTCTGTGACTGTGTCTCTGTGTCTCAGTGTCTCTGTGACTGTGTCTCTGTGACTGTCTCTGTGTCTCTGTGTCTCTGTGACTCTGTGACTCTGTGACTCTGTGTCTCTGTGACTCTGTGACTCTGTGTCTCTGTGTCTCTGTGACTGTGTCTCTGTGACTCTGTGTCTCTGTGACTCTGTGACTCTGTGTCTCTGTGTCTCTGTGTGTCTGTGTCTCTGTGACTGTGTCTCTGTGACTCTGTGTCTCTGTGTCTCTCCGTCTCTGTGTCTCTGTGTCTCTGTGACCCTGTGTCTCTCCGTCTCTGTGACTCTGTGTCTCTGTGTCTCTGTGTCTCTGTGTGTCTGTGTCTCTGTGTCTGTGTCTCTGTGACTGTGTCTCTGTGTCTCTGTGTCTCTGTGACTGTGTCTCTGTGACTGTCTCTGTGTCTCTGTGTCTCTGTGACCCTGTGTCTCTCCGTCTCTGTGACTCTGTGTCTCTGTGTCTCTGTGTCTCTGTGTGTCTGTGTCTCTGTGTCTGTGTCTCTGTGACTGTGTCTCTGTGTCTCTGTGTCTCTGTGACTGTGTCTCTGTGACTGTCTCTGTGACTCTGTGACTCTGTGTCTCTGTGTCTCTGTGTCTCTGTGACTCTGTGTCTCTGTGACTGTCTCTGTGTCTCTGTGTCTCTGTGTCTCGGTGCCACCGTGTCTCTGTGTCTCTGTGACTCTGTGACTCTGTGACTCTGTGTCTCTGTGTCTCTGTGTCTCGGTGCCACCGTGTCTCTGTGTCTCTGTGACTCTGTGACTCTGTGTCTCTGTGTCTCTGTGTCTCTGTGACTCTGTGACTGTGACTCTGTGTCTCTGTGACTCTGTGTCTCTGTGACTCCGTGTCTCCGTGTCTCTGTGTCTCTGTGTCTCTGTGTCTCTGTGACTCTGTGTCTCTGTGTCTCTGTGTCTCTGTGTCTCTGTGACTCTGTGTCTCTGTGTCTCTGTGTCTCTGTGACTCTGTGTCTCTGTGTCTCTGTGTCTCTGTGACTCTGTGTCTCTGTGTCTCTGTGACTGTGTGTCTCTGTGTCTCTGTGCCTCTGTGTCTCTGTGTCTCTGTGTCTCTGTGACTCCGTGTCTCTGTGTCTCTGTGACTGTGTCTCTGTGTCTCTGTGTCTCTGTGACTCTGTGTCTCTGTGTCTCTGTGACTGTGTGTCTCTGTGTCTCTGTGACTGTCTCTGTGTCTCTGTGTCTCTGTGACTGTGTGTCTCTGTGTCTCTGTGTCTCTGTGACTCTGTGTCTCTGTGTCTCTGTGTCTCTGTGACTGTGTCTCTGTGTCTCTGTGTCTCTGTGACTCTGTGTCTCTGTGTCTCTGTGTCTCTGTGACTGTGTGTCTCTGTGTCTCTGTGTCTCTGTGACTGTGTGTCTCTGTGTCTCTGTGACTGTGTGTCTCTGTGTCTCTGTGTCTCTGTGACTCTGTGACTGTGACTCTGTGTCTCTGTGACTCTGTGTCTCTGTGACTCTGTGTCTCTGTGTCTCTGTGACTGTGTGTCTCTGTGTCTCTGTGTCTCTGTGACTGTGTGACTCTGTGACTCTGTGACTGTGTCTCTGTGTCTCTGTGACTCTGTGACTCTGTGACTCTGTGTTTCTGTGTCTCTGTGACTGTGTCTCTGTGTCTCTGTGACTCTGTGTCTCTGTGTCTCTGTGTCTCTGTGACTCTGTGACTCTGTGACTCTGTGTCTCTGTGTCTCTGTGTGTGTCTCTGTGTCTCTGTGTCTCTGTGACTCCGTGTCTCTGTGTCTCTGTGTCTCTGTGACTGTGTGTCTCTGTGTCTCTGTGACTGTGTGTCTCTGTGTCTCTGTGTCTCTGTGACTGTGTGTCTCTGTGTCTCTGTGTCTCCGTGTCTCTGTGACTGTGTGTCTCTGTGTCTCTGTGACTCTGTGACTCTGTGACTCTGTGTGTCTGTGACTCCGTGTCTCTGTGACTCTGTGTCTGTCAGGTTCCAGAATGCCTCTAATGGGCAAATGAATTGCGAAGAGGTTTCCAAGATCAACACTCTGCCTGGATGTCACATTCTGGAGTTATTTATGGACTCACACACATACATATTAGTCACTATTTAATCCTTTGCTCCACCACGCTGCCTCCACTGAAGCTGTTCACTCATGGGATTCGTTACCCAGAGCAATGAATCAGAATGGGGACAAAAATGCTGGAGAAACTCAGCGGGTGAGGCAGCATCTATGGAGCGAAGGAATAGGCGACATTTTGGGTCGAGACCCTTCTTCAGACTGATGTGAGGGGGGGGTGGGGGGGGACGGGAAGAAGAAAGGAAGAGGCGGAGACAGTGGGCTGAGGGAGAGCTGGGAAGGGGAGGAGAAGCAGAGACTACCTGAAATTGGAGAAGTCAATGTTCATACCGCTGGGGTGTAAACTACCCAAGCGAAATATGAGTTGCTGCTCCTCCAATTTACAGTGGGCCTCACTCTGGCCATGGAGGAGGCCCAGGACAAAAAGGTCGGATTGGGAATGGGAGGGGGAGTTGAAGTGCTGAGCCACCAGGAGATCAGGTTGGTCATTGCCAACCGAGCGGAGGTGTTGGGCGAAGCGATCGCCAAGCCTACGCTTGGTCTCACCAATGTAGAGCAGCTGACATCTAGAGCAGCAGATGCAATAGATGAGTTTGGAGGAGGTGCAGGTGAACCTCTGCCGCACCTGGATAGACTGCTTGGGTCCTTGAATGGAGTCAAGGGGGGAGGTAAAGCAACAAGTGTAGCATTTCCTGCGGTTGCAACGAAAGTGCCCGGGGAGGGGGTGGTGGGAAGGGATTAATTGACCAGGGAGTTACGGAGGGAGCGGTATTTTCGATTTTCGAAAATGTCGATTTTCCAGCATCTGCAGTTCCTTCGTAAACAGCAATGAATCAGACCCTCGCCCAACACTGTATGTCGTTGTCACTTGCGGGCGGAGCACCAGGGCTAATTCCTTGTATGTGAATACTTGGCCAATAACCTTATTTCGAATGAATAAATTGAAGAGGTCCTGGACCCTATCCCCCATACGCAACACCGGCCAATCACCATAACCATCCGATCCGCTCTCCAAGCAACAACCGGCCCCTTCCTTATTGTGTACAGTTCTGGTCTCCAAATCTGAGGAAGGACATTCTTGCCATAGAGGGAGTGCAGAGAAGGTTCACCAGACGGATTCCTGGGATGTCAGGACTGTCTTATGAAGAAAGACTGGATAGACTCGGTTTATACTCTCTAGAATTTAGGAGATTGAGAGGGGATCTTATAGATACTTACAAAATTCTTAAGAGGTTGGACAGGCTAGATGCAGGAAGATTGTTCCCGATGTTGGGGAGGTCCAGGACAAGGGGTCACAGCTTAAGGATAAGGGGGACATCCTTTAGGACCGAGATGAGAAGGACTTTTTTCACACAGAGAGTGGTGGGTCTCTGGAATTCTCTGCCACAGAGGGTAGTTGAGGCCAGTTCATTGGCTATATTTAAGAGGGAGTTAGATGTGGCCCTTGTGGCTAAGGGGATCAGAGGGTATGGAGAGAAGGCAGGTACGGGATACTGAGTTGGATGATCAGCCATGATCACATTGAATGGCGGTGCAGGCTCGAAGGGCCGAATGGCCTACTCCTGCACCTATTTTCTATGTTTCTATGTTTCTATGATCATGGTGCGGTGCTGGACAATGTCGTAGGCAGCGGTGAGATCTATGAGAGCTGCTCTGGTGATGAGTTTGCACTCAAAACCGTCCTCAGTGTGTTGGGTGAGGTTCAGTAGCTGCCCGGCACAGGAGCGGCCGGGGCGGAAGCCAGCTTGATCTTTAGTAAGCTTGGAGTCTATAAGTGGCATAAGGCATTGGAGTAGTAGCCTCTCGTGGAGCTTGTAGGTGATGCAGAGGAGGGAAATGGGTCTGTAGCTCTTTGCGGATGATGGGTCCTTCCCAGGTTTGGGAATTGTGACAGTCTTGGCCTTTCTCCATACAGGTGGGGTTGTTTTCTGTGCCATGCATGAGTTCAGCATTGCTAGGAGCCAGGTCTTTGCTTTAGGTCCCAGGTGCTGTATCATTTCCGTCAGTACATCGTCGATTCCTGCTGCTTTCCCAGGTTTCAGCATGCTCATTGCAGCTTCGAGGTCTTCTAGGTCGAAGGGCTTGGTGAGAGCGCTGGCTGGTGGTAGGCGGCCTGTTACCGCTGTCCGGCGGTATTCTCCTGTGGTTCTGCGCCGGTTTTGGCCATGACCGTTTGCCACCAGCTGTGCTGCAACTGAGTAGCAATGTTACAAAATTTTGAGATTTTAAAAATCAAGTCTGCAATTTATCCCATCAGATAAAGCATAAAAAGAAGTTTAATTTGACACCTAATTCACTTTCATATCTTCAGTATTAAGAAAGTTATGACCATTTTCATACTGGGAAATTAGCATCTTGTTCCCCATTGCCTTTCAATTGACTTAACTCAAAATCTATGATCTAGAACAGTTAAAAGCCCATAACTTTCTTAAAAATTAAGAGAACTCAATGAAATTTTCAGTTATTATAGATTGAAGCATTCTGAAACAAATATGAAACAATCTTACTTGGATGACCTGAAATTAAAGCATATAATTAGTTAGTTACCTAATTGTAGCTAATTACAAAATTCAATGAGTAGATCTAAACATCTATCCATTTCTTAAGAAAAGATAAACTTTTTTAAAATTGCCTAAGTGTCCAAATAACATTCACACAATAATCCACAATATAACATAATTTTTAAATCTCATTTTCATGAATTTCTGGGCCAAATGGAAGGAATTTAGTGTTTAATGCCTGTAAATAAATGGCCAAAGCGTGTGGGGTTTAGTGGAATGGGGTGGATTGGAACTTTGCGGTTTGCTGTGAAGTCGGGAGGAAAAATGCAGCCGGTTCATACATTTTTTTGGACCCCATTTCGCAACATGAAAATGTGATTAAAGCCTCCATAAAAAACAACTTTTAATATAAAAATAAACTGTGTACCTTTTTTTCTCCCCTACGCAAAGTCCTTCCCATTGTCGGCGCTCACAGCTTTTGAAGGTGATTTTTAAATTACTCTAGTTAATAAATAATCTAGCGTAATTTAAAAATACCTTCATGAATGAAATGTCGGAGTGATTTTTCTTCCGCAACAAAATTGCCCGACATGGATCGATTTTTCCAGTCTGCAGAAAAACGGCACTTTAAGCCCGCCCCCCTCTGAAAGGCGCCAAAGTCACGCACGCGGGGAGCGGCAGAACTGCAGCGCTGCTCAAGGTAAGTTTTGTAACATACCTACTCTATGCCCTAGCTGGTATTGCCCCCCCCCCCCCATATCAGAAGATCCATCATCGCCCAAGACGAGCGGAGAGCACAGGAGATCGATACCAGGCACCCTCTGCACGGACACACAGCACCTCCACCCCGACCGAAATCCAGAGCCAGTTTCTTGCAGACAGTCCCACCTCTTCAGACAACCAAAGAAACAGCAAGGACCAACATCTGGAAAGATGAATGGAACCAGCTCAACACACGAGCCCACGACTGGAGGGAGAGAGGAATCATCCCGACTGAATGCCTCGCCAGCGGGCACGACCTCCCATGGCCAACCTGGAAGACCCTCAACAGATTCCGAGTGGAGCAGGGGAGGTGCAAAGCACTTATGAAAGCATGGAACTACCAGGCAGAAGACACATGCAGCTGTGGAGCAGTACAGACAATGTCCCACCTACTGGAGTGTGACGATGCCCCCCAGTGCAGCCCCCAGGACCTGGCTGAACCGACCCGACCAGCTGTGACCTGCGCCAGATACTGGCACAATGACATCTGAGATTGCAACGGACTCGAAGAAGAAGATTCAAACTTATTCATTCATAGCATCCAACAGTTTGAGTCGGCTGTTAATAATAGACAATAGACAATAGACAATGGGTGCAGGAGTAGGCCATTCGGCCCTTCGAGCCGGCACCGCCATCCAATGTGATCATGGCTGATCATCCCCAATCAGTACCCCGTTCCTGCCTTCTCCCCATATCCCCTGACTCCGCTATCTTTAAGAGCCTTATCCAGCTCTCTCTTGAAAGCATCCAGAGAACCGGCCTCCACCGCCCTCTGAGGCGGAGAATTCCACAGACTCACCACTCTCTGTGAGAAAAAGTGTTTCCTTGTCTCCGTTCTAAATGGCTTACCCCTTATTCTTAAACTGTGGCACCTGGTTCTGGACTCCCCCAACACCGGGAACATGTTTCCTGCCTCTAGCGTGTCCAAGCCCTTAACAATCTTATATGTTTCAATGAGATATCCTCTCATCCTTCTAAACTCCAGAGTGTACAAGCCCAGCTGCTCCATTCACTCAGCATATGACAGTCCCGCCATCCCGGGAATTAACCTTGTAAACCTACACTGCACTCCCTCAATAGCAAGAATGCCCTTCCTCAAATTAGGGGACCAAAACTGCACACAATACTCCAGGTGTGGTCTCACTAGGGCTCTGTACAACTGCAGAAGGACCTCTTTGCTCCTATATTCGATTCCTCTTGTTATAAAGGCCAACATGCCATTCGCTTTCTTCACTGCCTGCTGTACCTGCATGCTTACTTTCGTAGACTGATGTACAAGGACCCCCAGATCCCGTTGTACTTCCCCTTTTCCCGACTTGACGCCATTTAGATAGTAATCTGCCTTCCTGTTTTTGCCACCAAAGTGGATAACCTCACATTTATCCGCAATAAGAATCAAACCGCGTTTTTCTCAGAGGGTTAAATGACCCCGTTTGCCACATGCGGCGTAGCGTTTCCCCACGATGAAACGGAATCGACATAAACGGCGCCAAAATATGGCGAATGCGCATTTGTCGTTGAGCAAAAAAAGGGGGTTTTATTGTCCGATGTCCCAGATAGAACAATAATATTCTTACAAGAAGAACATTCTTATCAGAATAGGTAAACATAGCACTCTGTAACAATATGATAAATGAGGAAACAAGCTGTCTGGCTGCCGTGAACACCGTGCCTTAACCAGAGCAAAGGAACAACCCACACTTATCCCCTGGACAGAGGTTTCAAAACTAGAGTACCCTCCCATCCCCCCGTCCCCCCCACCCCCCTCCTCCCACACTGGATCATATAGATATGCTGTGCCCACACACACACACACACACGCAAACATACACTTCAAAAAGAAACGGACAATAATAGCAATAAAGTAGGCCCCTCTCGGCCATGGGTGATGCGTCCTGGTCGGACGGATGCAAGCCTGGGCGATCGATGTCATATGGAGGACAGACAGGCTGTTGCCCATGCAGCACGTCCCCCCCTCTCCACGTCGCTGATTGATCCAAAGGAACAGCAGGGCCGTTACAGTTTGGCACCAGCGCCGTCGCAGGAGCTGCCAGAGCGAGGTTGTAGACAACGACAAACTGCCTTAGGGGCTCCGACTCCGGATTTTCTTGAGGTTTACTCCTGGAGCCTTTTCCATGACTGGATATGGCCACGAGGCAGTGGAGGTTTTAAATCAGAGTTTTCCCTCTCCTAGAGGGCTCGAAATTAGCGGTTGCCTGGGTGCCAATGGCCACCCAAAGTTCCGCTGGGCAACCTAAACTCATTTTGCCCGGCTTGGCACCCAAATACTGGTTTATACCGATAGACACAAAAAGCTGGAGTAACTCCGCGGGTCAGGCAGCATCTCTGGAAAATAGGAGCGTGACGTCTCGTGTCGACGGTGGCGGCTGTATTCCTCTCGTACCTTTGATTGCGGGGCAAAGATACTAGGAGCGGGGTGACGAAAGGTCGGAGCGAATGACGTGTCTCGAACAGCGGCAACAGCGACCGTTTCCTCCTCCCGCACCCTGCCCGGCTGAAGGAGACCTCCCTCTCCCTCCCTCCCGGCCTCAGCGTGCGAGAGGGGTTGTTTTCAAAGCGCAGTTGGTGGATTTGCAGAAGTAGCTTATAACGGCCGCTGTCTGCAAACCCGTTAACAGCGCTTTCAATGCAACCCCTCTCGCACGCCGAGGGAGGGAGGCCTCCTTCCGCCGACTGAAGCAGCTGCATTTGAGCTGCACCGCTCGGCCCCGCACCTTCCTGTCGGATGGCGGAGGAGGGGAGGCGGTGGCGATGAGTTCCCCCTTTGGAGGCGGCACTTTGGCGTTGGACAGGGACGGCCAAGGCAGCGGGGCGATGTTGTCCGAGGAGCGCTGACCTGCCTTCCTCCCCAACTCTGCCCCTTCCCTCCCCCACCCTCTCTCTCTCTCTCTCTCTCTCTCTCCCTCTCTCTCTCTCACTCTCGTAGGCCCCCCTCCACCCCTCTTATCCTGGGACCCCTCCTCTCTATCCCGCACTGATCCCCGTTCCCTCCTCTATTCAGTCCTCACTGACATCCCCTGTGCTCCCCTCCCCATCTACCCCCTCCAATCTATTCATCACCCTACCCACCTCGCATTGATTCTCCTGTCACCCCCCATCCATCCTACACTGGTCCCCCAATTCATCCCGTACTGACCCCCCTTCCCATCCATCCTGCACTTCTTCCCCCCCCCCCCCTTCATACTGCACTGATCCTCCCATTCATCCCGTACTGACCCACCCTCCATTTACCCTGCACCAACCCCCCCCCATCCATCCTGTAGTGATCATCCCATTCACCCTGTACTGATCCCCCCCATGCATCCTGTACTGATCCCCCATGCATCCTGTAGTGATCTCCCATTCATCCTGCACAGACCCTCCGATCCACACGGTCCTGACCCTCCCCATTCATCCTGTACTGATCTCCCCATTCAAGAAGAATGGGGGGGAACAGTCTGAAGAAGGGTCTCGACCCTGAAACGTTGCCTATTTCCTTAGCTCCATAGATGCTGCCTCACCCGCTGAATTTCTCCAGCATTCTGTCTACCCCAGTCATCCTGTACTGAACACCCCATTCATCCTGTACTGACCCCCCCCCCTCCATGCTGTACTGATCCCCCATTCACCACTGACATCCCCCGTGCTCTCCCCTCACAACTCCAACCAACACGTACTAATTCACCTGCCTCAATCCATCCATTCCGCACCAATTGCCTTCTCAACCCCCCCGCCATCTATCCACCCCGCGCTGATTCACACACCCCCTGACCCTTTTGTGCTTCATGGTCTTCAGAGCGAACATTGACTATGTTTGATAACGGAATGCAATCAAATGTGTTTTAATTCCCAATGTTATTATTTGTTTTGACACCTTTAAACATATTACCAAAATAACATTTGCCGCAGTTATGTCCTTTAGCCATCTTTTGTCAGTTAGTGTAATGTCTAACCTGTCAGATGGGTAGAGTCGGTTTTAACAGCTATTACCATAAAATGCCTATAAAAATTTCCTTGCAACCTGTATATTTTGTTGTGGATAAATTATGTGGGAAGCCAGAGTGTTTCTGTGCCAATAGCAATAACGGCCCATGCTATGGCCATGTCATGGTAATTTTCGGTCCTTCACAGAAAACATGCTTGCATCAATCTGTAGTGTGCATGGTTAAGCATATATGTTACCATGGTCTAGGATTTATTGACACAGGTTGATCATATGCTGAATAATGTAAACCACATTTTTGTTTGGAAGTGGAAAGAACTAATAGAAATTGCATTAATTGCAATGTGTAAAAAGAGTTGAGATATTGTATTATAATTTTGCTGTATGTTATTGTGATATATATCATATCTTGATTGGTGAATAAGTTATTTGAAGCAGAAATAATATGTGAATGTAGACAAAAGTGCTGGAGAAACTCAGCGGATGCGGCAGCATCTATGGAGCGAAGGAAATAGGCAACGTTTCGGGCCGAAACCCTTCTTCAGACTGATGGGGTTCGGCCTGAAACGTAGCCTATTTCCTTCGCTCCATAGACGCTGCTGCACCCGCTGAGTTTCTCCAGCACTTTTGTCAACCTTCGATTTTCCAGCATCTGCAGTTCCTTCTTAAACGTAATATGTGAATGCTTCATTGCGCATAATTCTTAATGGTAACTACGCACTTCGTCCGAGCACATTATCACATGCGTCATGCAAACCGTCTTAAATATCCACCTAAATTGTCATTTGGTAACCTAAAAAGCTGCCAAGGTTGCCCGGCTGGCAACAGGGAAAAAAAGTTAAGTGAGAGCCCTGTCCTAGATGGGCTGCCTTCCCAGGCCGACGAGCCCCATCAGATAGCCATATAATAACCATATAACAATTACAGCACGGAAACAGGCCCTCTCGGCCCTTCCAGTCCATGCCGACCATTTATTTTCCCCTAGTCCCATCTACCTGCACTCAGACCATACCCCTCCATTCCCTTCCCGTCCATATACCTATCCACTTTACTTTTAAATGTTAAAATCGATCCTGCCTCCACCACCACTGCTGGAAGATCATTCCACACAGCCACCACTCTCTGAGTAAAGAAGTTCCCCCTCATGTTACCCCTAAACTTCTGTCCCTTAATTCTGATGTCATGCCCTCTTGTTTGAATCTTCCCTACCCTCAATGGGAAAAGCTTATCCACGTCAACTCTGTCTATCCCTTTCATCATTTTAAAGACCTCAATCAAATCCCCCCTCAACCTTCTGTGCTCCAAAGAATAAAGACCTAACTTGTTCAACCTTTCTCTGTAACTTAGTTGCTGGAACCCAGGCAACATTCTAGTAAATCTCCTCTGTACTCTCTCTATTTTGTTGACATCCTTCCTATAATTAGACGACCAAAATTGTACACCATACTCCAGAATTGGTCTCACCAATGCCTTGTACAATGTTAACATTCCTTCCCTACTCCTATATTCAATGCCCTGATTTATAAAGGCCAGCACAGCAAAAGCTTTCTTTACCACCCTATCTACATGCGATTCCACCTTCGGGGAACTATGCACAGTTATTCCTAAATCCCTCTGTTCCACAGCATTCCTCAATTCCCTCCCATTTACCATTTACCATCTGCCCGATAGCAATGAAGAACGTGACAATAACGAATGGAGGCGCAGCGGTAGAGTTGCTGCCTCCCCTGCGAGAGATCCCGCTTCCATCCTGACTATGGGCGCTGTCTGTACGCAGTTTGTACCTTCTCCCCGTCACCGTGTGGGTTTTCTCCGGGTGCTCCGCTCTCCTCCCACACTCCAAAGACGTGCGGGTTTGTAGGTTAATTGGCTTGGTATAAATGTAAATTGCCCCCAGTGTGTGTAGGATCGTGTTAGTGTGCGGGGACGCTGGTCGGCATGGACTCGGTGGGCCGAAGGGCCTGTTTCCGCGCTGTATCGCTAAACTAAATCACACTAATCCATTGAACAGTCCACTTGGATCTTTAACACTGTCGGTTGATGGACGCACTGACATAAGGTCATAAGTGATAGGAGCAGAATTAGGCCATTCTGCCCATCAAGTCTACTCCGCCATTCAATCATGGCCGATCTTTCTAGAGCACACCAACGCCTCTACTTCCTTAGAAGGCTTAGGAAGTTTGGCACGTCCCCCACGACTCTCCCCAACGTCTACAGATGCGCCACAGAAGCATTTTATCAGGATGCAACACAGCACGGTTTGGGAACAGCTCCATCCAAGACCGCAGGAAATTGCAGAGAATTGTGGACGCTGCCCAAACCATCGCACAAACCAACCTCCCTTCAGTTGACTCCATCTACACCTCACGCTGCCTCGTTAAGGCCAGCAGCATCATCAAGGACCAGTCGCGCCCTGGCCACTCCCCTCTCCCATCGTGCAAGAGGTACAGAAGTGTGAAAACGCACACCTCCAGATTCAGGGACAGTTTCTTCCCGGCTGTTATCAGGCAACTGGATGATCAAGTTCAAGTTCGTGTTTATTGTCACATGCACCAATTAAGGTACGGTGATATTTGAGTTGCCATATTAAGTGCAAAGCAACAATATACACAGCCACATAAAATAAAATTTAACATAAACATCCACCACAGCAGAGTCCACAATCCTCACTGTGATGAAAGCAATAAAGTTCAGTCTTCTTCCTCCTCTCTTCACCGAGGTTGGGGTCTTTGAACCCTCCGCAGTTCGCCGCTGACGACGGTCCGCTGTTAAATCCCTCTCGTCAGGACGATGGGAACTCCAGCATCAGGAGAGATCGGAACACTCCGCGGCGTGGAGCTCCCGAGTCAGTCTCCTCTTACCGGAGACCGCGGGCGTCACGGTGTTAAAGTCCCGCGGTCGGAGCTCCAACACTGGCGATACTCGGCAAAGGATCGAAAGCTCCAAGATGGTAAGTCCGCTCCGCGCCGCGCCCGAGGCTTGAAGCTCCGGGCCGGTCTCCGGGCAAGGGCCGCACCACTCCACGTTGTTAGGCCGGAGGGAGGTGCGACACGGAGAAAAAACGCATCTCCGTCGAGGTACGTGACTGGAAAAAGTTCCCCCCGATCCCTCCCCCCTCCCCCAACCCCCCACATAAAACATACCAGAAACATTAAAACTAATATTTAAAATAATAAAAACAGAGAAGGGACAAGACAGACTGTTGGCGAGGCGGCCATTGCTGGCGCCACCTGGTGGCCACCCGCCACCCTTGATTATCCCACCACAACCGGAGAGCAGTCCTGAACGACTACCTATCTCTTTGATGACCCTCAGACTATCCTTGATCGAACTTGCTGGCTTAACCTTGCACTAAACGTCATTCCACTATGTATCTTTACACTGCAAATTGATCGATTAACTAAAAGCTTTTCACAATAAAACTAAACTCAACTATCTTTTCCTCTCAACCCCATTCTCCTGCCTTCTCTCCATAACCCCTGACACTTGTACTGATCAAGAATCTGTCAATCTCCGCCTTCAAAATATCCGCTGACTTGGCCTCCACAGCCGTCTGTGGCAATGAATTCCACAGATTCACCGCCCTCTGTCTAAATAAATTCCTCTTCATCTCCTTCCGAAAGGAACATCTATTTATTCTGAGGCTGAGGCCTCTGGTCCTGGACTCTCCCACCAGTGGAAACATCCTCTCCACATCCACTCTATCCAGGCCTTTCACTATTCGGTAAGCTTCAATGAGCCCCCCCCCCCCCCCCCCCATCGTTCTAGAATCCAGCGAGTACAGGCCCAGTGCCGTCAAACGCTCGCCATATGTTAACCCAACTATTCCTGGGATCATTCAATTAGAACGATACTGCAACAATGATTTTTAAGTAACAGGGGTTGAAGTTGAAAATGTTCCCAATGGTGGGCGAGTCCGGAACCAGGGGCCACAGTCTTAGAATAAAGGGGAGGTCATTTAAGACTGAGGTGAGAAAAAACTTTTTCACCCAGAGAGTTGTGAATTTATGGAATTCCCTGCCACAGAGCGCAGTGGAGGCCAAGACATTGGATGGATTTAAGAGAGAGTTAGATAGAGCTCTAGGGGCTAGTGGAGTCAAGAGATATGGGGAGAAGGCAGGCACGGGTTATTGATAGGGGACGATCAGCCACGATCACAATGAATGGCGGTGCTAGCTCGAAGGGCCGAATGGCCTCCTCCTGCACCTATCTGCCACCTATGTCTGCCGTGGCCAACATTTGAACCCTGCAGAGAACGGTCAAACAGAACAGAGCACGTGGCGCAGCGGTGGAGTCGCTGCCTCACGGCGCCAGAGATCCGGGTTCCATCCCGGCTGTCTGTACAGAATATGTACGTTCTCCCTGTGACCGTGTGGGTTTTCTCCGCGATCTTCTATTTCCTCCCACACGCCAAAGACCTACAGGCCTTGGTATCATTATCAATTGTCGCTAGTGTGTGTGTGGGATAGTGTTAATGTGCGGGGATCAATGGTCTGTGCGGATTAAGTGAGCTGAAGGGCCTGTTTCTGTGCTATCCCAATGTTTAAGAAACAAGTAGACAGGTACATGGATAGAATGGGTTTGGAAGAATAAAGGCCAAACACAGGCAGGTGGGACTAGTGTAGATGGGGTAACTTGCACCAAAGGGCCTGATTCCACCCTGTATCTCTCTATATGATTCTAAATAAACCAAACTTGACGATGTTTCTATAATTACAAGGGAGAGGTGGGAACCTGCATGGACAATAAATACCATGGCAGCATTTATAATGGCTCAAGATGTCTAAGGTTCAGAAAGGACGCAGAGTGCTGGAGTAACTCAGCGGGTCAGGCAGCATCTGTGGAGAACATGGATAGGTGACGTTTCACAGAGTGCTGGAGTAACTCAGTGGGTCAGGCAGCATCTGTGGAGAACATGGATAGGTGACGTTTCACAGAGTGCTGGAGTAACTCAGCGGGTCAGGCAGCATCTGTGGAGAACATGGATAGGTGACGTTTCACAGAGTGCTGGAGTAACTCAGCGGGTCAGGCAGCATCTGTGGAGAACATGGATAGGTGACGTTTCACAGAGTGCTGGAGTAACTCAGCGGGTCAGGCAGCATCTGTGGAGAACATGGATAGGTGACGTTTCACAGAGTGCTGGAGTAACTCAGCGGGTCAGGCAGCATCTGTGGAGAACATGGATAGGTGACGTTTCACAGAGTGCTGGAGTAACTCAGCGGGTCGGGCATGCTGCCTGGAGAACAGGGATAGGTGACGTTTGACATACCATTGACTATTTAATTGAACCATTGACAAGCTGGAAGGGGTATATAGAAGATTTACGAGGATGTTGCCAGGACTCGAGAGTCTAAGCTATAGGGAGAGGTTGAGGAGGCTGGGTCTCTATTCCTTGGAGCGCAGGAGGATGAAGGGTGCTTATAGAGGTGTACAAAAGCATGAGGGGAATAGATCGGGTGAACCTTTTAATGTTTTATGTGTCATTCCTACAATGTGTCACTGTATGTCATGTTGTCACTTGTGGGTGGAGCACCAAGGCAAATTCCTTGTATGTGAATACTTGGCCAATAAACTTATTAATTGATTAATTCATTCAGAGTAGGGGAATCAAGGACCAGAGGACATTGGCTTAAGGCGAGGGGGGAAAGATTTAAAAGGAATCTGAAGGGCAGCTTTTTCACACAGAGGGTGGTGGGTGTATGGAACGAGCTGCCAGAGGAGGTAGTTGAGGCTGGTAGTATAACAACATCTGAGAACCATTTTTCACACAGAGAGTGGTGAGTCTCTGGAATTCTCTGCCACAGAAGGTAGTTGAGGCCAGTTAATTGGCTATATTTAAGAGGGAGTTAGATGTGGCCCTTGTGGCTAAAGGGATCAGGGGGTATAGAGAGAAGGCAGGTACGGGATACTGAGTTGGATGATCAGCCATGATCACATTGAATGGCGGTGCAGGCTCGAAGGGCCGAATGGCCTACTCCTGCACCTATTTTTCTATGTTTCTAAACACTTGGACAGCTACTTGGATAGGAAACGTTGAGAGGGATATGGGTCAAACACAGGCAAATGGAGCAGAATTAGGCCATTCAGCCCGTCGCATCTACAGCCCGTCATTCAATCAAGACTGATCTCTCAAACCCATTCTCGTGCCTTCTCCCTGTAACCCCGGCCTAGCCTACAAGGGGCATCTCGGCCGGCATGGACGGGTTGGGCCGAATGGCCTGCTCCTGTGTAGGAAGGAACTGCAGCTGCTGGTTTAAACCAAAGATAGACAGGATAAGCTGGAGTAACTCAGCGGGTCAGGCAGCATCTGTGGGGTGAAGGAATAAGTGACGTTCCGGGTCGAGACCCTTCCTCAGGACTATTCCTGTGCTGTGTGACGCTGTAACTCTCTGTGACTTTAAGCCTTCTAAGATTCAGCATTAAAGATGAGGACTTACCCGCAGCTGAGACTGCTTGGAACAACCTCTATGGGGTAACTTCAACAGCAACCGGAAGTGTTGGTTTGTTAGGTTGTGTATGTGTGGGTGTGGGGGGGGAGGGGGGGGGGTGGGGGGGGAGAAACAAGGTTTTAGTCTCTCCCATCGGGGGGATGCGACTTTTCTTGTCGTGTCCCCCGTCACCGTCTCCGTCTGCGCTGAGGTCCTAATGGCGGAGCTGGCGGCCTCCCGGCTTCCAGCAGCGGCGGCACGGCTTTGGAGCTTCAGCGGCGACCTGGCTTTCGGGGCTGCGGTGCTCCAGCGGCGACCTGGCTTTCGGGGCTGCGGTGCTCCAGCGGCGACCTGGCTTTCGGGGCTGCGGTGCTCCAGCGGCGACCTGGCTTTTGGGGCTGCGGTGCTCCAGCGGTGACCTGGCTTTCGGGGCTGCGGTGCTCCAGCGTTCAAGCGGCTTCCCTGTGGCGGTGTTCCGGCGTTCCGGCGACAGCGGTGGCAGCGGCCCGGTTTCGGAGGCTCGGCCGTGGGCCTGGTGGACGGCAGCATCGGAGGCCTGGATCTCCTCAGCGCAGAGGGAGAACAAGGAGGGAAGAAGACAGAGACTCTAAGACTTTTGCCTTCCACCACAGTGAGGAGGTGCCTGGTGAACTCACTGTGGTGGATGTTAAATTTGTGTTTATTGTGTGGTTTTGTTATTTTTATATATGTATGACTGCAGGCACGAAATTTCGTTCAGACCGAAAGGTCTGAATCACAATAAAGGCTATTCATTCATTCATTCATCCATTCATTCATTCATTCATCCATTCATTCATTCATTCATTCATTCATTCATTCATTCATTCATTCATTCATTCATTCAACCATAAGAATATCCTCCTTAACTGGCACAGGCTGTAAATGTCTAGTCAAAATCAAAGCCAAAGTCCATTTTATTTGCCACATGCACCCGAAGGTGCAGTGAAATGAATTTGCCAGCAGCGATACACTTAAAAAGAACACACGATACACAATAAGATTTAGCACAAACATCCACCACAACGTTCTTCACTGTGGTGGAAGGCACAAAGTTCACGCAGTCCTCCTCCTTGTTCACCCGTGGTCGGGGTCATGAACCCTCCGTAGTCGCCGCTACGGACAGCGCGATGTACAGGCCCTCTCGTCGGGATGATCCAAACTCCGACGTCGGGACGGTCAAACGCACTCCGCGGCTTGTAGTCGCTTTCCCACCGGAGCTTCAGGATGTTATAGGCCGCAGGCCGGCGGTAGGAGCTCTTCTCCGGCGATCCCCGTTGAGGGATCCCAGACTCCGGATGGTAAGTCCACACCATGCCCGCGGCTAGAGGCTCCGCAGTCCACAGCCCCACGATGTCAACAACACCAGGCCAGCGATCGGAGCACTTCTCACTGGCGGCCCCCGGCAAGGGTTCGCCCTGCTCCGCGATGGAAAAGTCCACACTGCACCTGCCCGCCCGCACGCCCGCCCGCCGCTGAAGCTCTTGGGCCCGACTCCGGGAAAGGCCGCTCCAATCCATGCCGTTAGGCCATGAGAGGGGAGGGGGGGAAGCGACGTGGAAAAAGTCGCCTCTCCATCGAGGGTGACTGACGAACGGTTTCCCCCTTTCCCCCTCCCCCACCCCCCCAACACAAGACACACCGAGAACCACCCAAAACAAACACTTACACAAATTTTTTTTAAACGGAAAAAGTCTAAATAACGGACACGCTGCTGGTAGGGCAGCCGACTCGCAGCGCCCCCTACTGACCCAGTTGTGGTAGGGCTGCACAGTGGCGCAGCGGTAGAGTTTGTGCCTCACCGCGCCAGAGACCCGGGTTCCATCCTGACTACGGGTGCTTGTCTGTACGGAGTTTGTACCATCTCCCCCGTCTCCCCTGCGTAGGTTTCCCCTGGGTGGCTATAAGGTCTTAAGTGATAGGAGCAGAATTAGGCCATTCGACCCAACAAGTCTACTCCGCCATCAATCATGGCTGATCTATCTCTCCCTCTTAACCTCGTTCTCCTGCCTTCATCCTCATAACCTCTGACACCCGTACGAAGCAAGAGATCTTCGGTTACCTCCCACACTCCAAAGACGTGCAGGTTTGTAGGTTAATTAGCATCGGTGATATTGTAAATTCCCCCTCAACAGACAGCACCCGTAGGCAGGTTGGAACCCAGGTCCCTGGCGCAAGAAGGCAGCAACTCTACCGCTGCGCCACCGTGCCACCCAGCTCATTTTACCCAGAGTCGGGGAAACGAGAACTGGGGGACGTAGGTTTACGATGGGATGGGAAAGATTTAATAGGAACTTGAGGGGGAACGTTTTCACATTGAGGGTGGTGAGTGTATGGAACGAGCTGCCAGAGGAGGTCGTTGAGAGGCGATCTTATTGAAACATATAAGATTATTAAGGGTTTGGACACGCTAGAGGCAGGAAACATGTTCCCGATGTTGGGGGAGTCCAGAACCAGGGGCCACCAGGGGTTTAAGAATAAGGGGTAAGCCATTTAGAACGGAGACGAGGAAACACTTTTTCTCACAGAGAGTTGTGAGTCTGTGGAATTCTCTGCCTCAGAGGGCGGTGGAGGCCGGTTCTCTGGATGCTTTCAAGAGAGAGCTAGATAGGGCTCTTAAAAATAGAGGAGTCAGGGGATACACACAAAGGGTGGTGAGGGGTGTATGGAACGAGCTGCCAGAGGAGGTAGTTGAGGTAGGGACTATCACCACATTTAAGAAACATTTTAGACAGGTTTAGGGAGATATGGGCAGGTGGGACTCGTGTCTCTGCCTCAGAGGGCGGTGGAGGCCGGTTCTCTGGATGCTTTCAAGAGAGAGCTAGATAGGGCTCTGAAAGATAGCGGTCAGGGTATATGGGGAGAAGGCAGGAACGGGGTTACTGATTGTGGATGATCAGCCGTGATCACATTGAATGGTGGTGCTGGCTCGAAGGGCCGAACGGCCTATTCCTGCACCTATTGTCTATTGTCTATTCAGGCAGGTACGATAACAACATCTATAAGATATTTGTACAGGTGGTGTAGATGGGCATCTTGGTCAGCATGGACAGGTTGGGCCGAAGGGCCTGTTTCCGTGCTGAATGACTCTAGGCTACTAATCAACCTGAGGCAGCATGAAAATAAAACAGTCACACCAACTGTCCTCCACGACTTTATTAAAAGTTGCAGTACAGAAGCTAATTCTCCACCCAAGACATTCTACCGAGAGTCAAATGAACTTGAAACTAGGAGCTTCTTAATTCCGCCTGGCAGAGGTTGCTTGGACCGCCCAATAAATAATGCAATCTCCTGGTCTTTCATCCTGAAGGTGGTGAACACACTTCCCACCTGTAATCAGATGAAAGAGAACCATTTCAAAATTCATGCCAGAAACCGTTCCCCTATTTCTAGCCCTTCTTAACTCCACATACACCCACGACAGGTGCACAGTAGAGAGCTTGCTGACCGGTTGCATCGTGGCTTGGTTCGGCAACTTGAGCGCCCTGGAGAGGAAAAGACTACAAAAAGTAGTAAACACTGCCCAGTCCATCATCAGCTCTGACCTTCCTTCCATCGAGGGGATTTATCACAGTCGCTGCCTCAAAAAGGCTGGCAGCATCATCAAGGACCCACACCACCCTGGCCACACTCTCATTTCCCCGCTACCTTCAGGTAGAAGCTACAGGAGCCTGAAGACTGCAACGTCCAGGTTCAGGAATAGCTACTTCCCCACAGCCATCAGACTATTAAACACAACTTCAAAAAAACTCTGAACTATAACAGCCTATTGTACTTTATCTGTTTGCTGATGTGTATGTGTGTATATTATCTATGGTATATGGACAATAGACAATAGACAATAGGTGCAGGAGCAGGCCATTCGGCCCTTCGAGCCAGCACCGCCATTCAATGTGATCATGGATGAAAGTCAAGTCAAGTCAAAAGAGTTTATTGTCATGTGTCCCTGACAGGACAATGAAATTCTTGCTTTGCTTCAGCACAACAGAACATAGTAGACATTGACTACAAAACAGATCAGTGTGTCCGTATACCATTATATACGTAAATACACACATGAATGAATAAATTGATCAAGTGCAAATAACAGATAGAGGGGTTATTAATGTTCAGAGTTTTGTCCGAGCCAAGTTCAATAGCCTGATGGCTGTGGGGAAGTAGCTATTCCTGAACCTGGACGTTGCAGTCTTCAGGCTCCTGTACCTTCTACCTGAAGGGAGCGGGGAGATGAGTGTGTGGCCAGGATGGTGATCCCCAATCAGTACCCCGTTCCTGCCTTCTCCCCATATCCCCTGACTCCGCTATCTTTAAGAGCCCTATCTAGCTCTCTCTTGAAAGCATCCAGAGAACCGACCTCTGCGGCAGAGAATTCCACAGACTCACAACTCTCTGTGAGAAAAAGTGTCTCCTCGTCTCCGTTCTAAATGGCTCACCCCTTATTCTTAAACTGTGGCCCCTGGTTCTGGACACCCCCAACATCGGGAACATGTTTCCTGCCTCTAGCGCGTCCAAACCCTTAACATTCTTATATGTTTCAATGAGATCCCCTCTCATCCTTCTAAACTCCAGAGTGTACAAGCCCAGCTGCACCATTCTCTCAGCATATGACAGTCCCGCCATCCCGGGTATTAACCTTGTGAACCTACGCTGCACTCCCTCAATCGCAAGAATGTCCTTCCTCAAATTAGGGGACCAAAACTGCACACAATACTCCAGGTGTGGTCTCACTAGGACTCTGTACAACTGCAGAAGGACACACTGATCTGTTCTGTATTCATGCCTACTATATTCTGTCGTGCTGCAGCAAGCAAGAATGTCATTGTCCTATCTGGGACACATGACCATAAACCTTCTTGGCTTGGCTTGACTTGAGTGTGCAGCCATGCACAATTTTAATTCAATCCACAAATCCGGAGACGACAGACGCCACCAATGTGATATGAAATGTTTTGAGAGGCTAGTTATGGAACGGATTAACTCAAGTCTATCCCTGCCCGATACAATTTAAAATATTGCATAGGTTATACTACTCAAAGACCAAATTGAACAAGATCTTCCCAACTGTTTCTCCTCGCTGTGATAAATGTCACAAAAAGCCACCCTAACTCACACTTTTGTATCCTGTATAAAAATACAAAACATCTGGACGGAAATATTCAATATTATTTCTAACACACTCAAAACTCAATTGGAGCCAGATCCCAAACTAATAATGTTAGGAATGTCAGTGGACTGCCTAATAAAGGGACTGGACAAGCTAGATGCAGGAAAAATGTTCCCAATGTTGGGCGAGTCCAGAACCAGGGGCCACAGTCTTAGAATAAGGGGGAGGTCATTTAAGACTGAGGTGAGAAAAAACTTTTTCGCCCAGAGAGTTGTGAATTTGTGGAATTCTCTGCCACAGAGGGCAATGGAGGCCAAATCACTGGATGGATTTAAGAGAGAGTTAGATAGAGCTCTAGGGGCTAGTGAAGTCAAGAGATATGGGGAGAAGGCAGGCACGGGTTATTGATTGGGGACGATCAGCCATGATCACAATGAACGGCGGTGCTGGCTCGAAGGGCCGAATGGCCTCCTCCTGCACCTATTGTCAATGTTTCTATGTTTCTATGAGCCAGATCCAAAACTAATAATATGTCTTAATCTAACGATATTTCAAAGACACTTCCTTTACTACAGTTTAATAACTGCGAAAAAACGTACACTTAAATTCTGGAAAAAGATAACAGTCCCTACAGTGAAGATGTGGATCACAGAATTGACCGAGACACTACATCTAGAAAAAATAAAGTTTGTCTTGACTAACAAACCAGATCAATTTTCAAAAATATGGTCTCCTTTTATTGAATTTCTTCAACAACATAATGGTTGAACACAAACTCAAAACCGATGGTGGGGTCGGGTGAGCGGGCGTACGGAAGGGTAGTTGGATATATCTGTGCTAATTTCACACCTTCGTTAGTTCTGGGTTTTTCAAAAAACTTTTTTTTCTTTTTCCTTTCTTCTTTCTGGACTCCCCCAGCATCGGGAACAATCTTCCAGCATCTAGCTTGTCCAACCCCTTAAGAATTTTGTAAGTGTCTATAAGATCCCCCCTCAATCTTCTAAATTCCAGCAAGTACAAGCCGAGTCTATCCAGTCTTTCCTCATATGGAAGTCCTGACATCCCAGGAATCAGTCTGGTGAATCTTCTCTGTACCCCCTCTATGGCAAGGATGTCTTTCCTCAGATTTGGAGGCCAAAACTGTACGCAATACTCCAGGTGTGGCCTCACCAAAACCCTGTACAACTGCAGTAGAACCTCCCTGCTCCTATACTCAAATCCTTTTGCTATGACTGCCAACATACCATTTGCTTTCTTCACTGCCTGCTGCACTTGCATGCCTACTTTCAATGACTGGTGTACCATGACACCCAGGTCTCGTTGCATCTCCCCTTTTCCTAATCTGCCACCATTCAGATAATAGTCTACCCTCATGTTTTTGCCACCAAAGTGGATAACCTCACAGTTATCCACATTATACTGCATCTGCCATGCATCTGCCCATTCACTCAGCCTATCCAAATCACCCTGCAGCCTCCATGTTTTTTTCTATCTAGTTATTAGCTTATAAAATGTTAAAACTGAAGCTGTACGATAATTGTATAACTGTTATGTCGATGATTTTTTTAATACAATTACTTCTAACAAAAATTAAAAAAATTAAAACATTTTTTTTAATCCAGTCTACCCAGTGGTCTCGACCCACTGGACTTCACCTACAGCCACAACAAGCCCACCGGCACAACCATCGCCCTGGCCCTATGCTGGTCCCTGGATCACCTGGATAGGAGAGACACCTACATCAAACTCCTATTCACAGACTACAGATCTGCCTTTAACACCATAATACCATCCAAGCTCATCACTAAACTGGCAGGGGTACATAAAATGCTGGAGAAACTCAGCGGGTGCAGCAGCATCTATGGAGCGAAGGAGATAGGCGACGTTTCGGGCCGAAACCCTTCTTCAGACTGATGATGGGGGGTGGGGGGAGGCGGGGGGGGGGAAGAAAGGAAAAAGGGGGTTGAGGAGCCCGAGGGCTGAGGGAGAGGTGGGAAGGGGAGGAGACAGCAAGGGTTAACAGAATTGAGAGAATTCAATGGTCATGCCTAGAGGATGCAGACTTACTGGACTTACTTATAAGCTAAATAAGCCATGGCTTAGGGCCACACACCCTCGGGGGCCTCATTTTTTGAAATATATTTTTATTTTATCATTTTTTTACCCAAATCTTTTTAGAGAAGGGCCTTAAATTTCATACAGCTTAGGGCCTCAGCAGGTGAAAGTCCAGCCCTGGATGCAGACTCCCCATGCGGACTCCCCAAGCGCCTATCTCCTTCGCTCCGCAGATGCTGCTGCACCCGCTGAGTTTCTCCAGCATTTTGTGTAACCCTTGATTTTCCAGCATCTGCAGTTCCTTCTTTAACACTAAACTGGCGGGACTTGGTGCCAGCACTCATCTCTGTAACTGGATCCTTGACTTCCTGAACCAACAGACTCCAATCCGTGAGGATAGGGAACAAATCATCCTCTACGATGATCCTCAACACTGGTGCTCCACAAGGGTGCGTTCTCAACCCCCTTCTTTACTCCATGTGCACCCACCACTGTTCAGCCGTGTACAAATCTAATTCAGTCTACGAATTCGCTGACGTTTATCGTTACCTAACTTTACGTATTACTACTGGGCAGTGCATATAAAGAACATAATGTACTGGTTTGATAACTCCACTCACCAGTCGGAGTGGACAACCATATAACCATATAACAATTACAGCACGGAAACAGGCCTTCTCGGCCCTTCCAGTCCGTGCCGCCCATTTATTTTCCCCTTGTCCCATCTACCTGCACTGAGACCATACCCCTCCATTCCCTTCCCGTCCATATACCTATCCACTTTACTTTTAAATGTTAAAATCGATCCTGCCTCCACCACTTCTGCAGGAAGATCATTCCACACAACCACCACTCTCTGAGTAAAGAAGTTCCCCCTCATGTTGCCCCTAAACTTCTGTCCCTTAATTCTCAAGTCATGCCTTCTTGTTTGAATCTTCCCTACCCTCAATGGGAAAAGCTTATCCACGTCAACTCTGTCTATCCCTTTCATCATTTTAAAGACCTCAATCAAGTCCCCCCTCAACCTTCTGCGCTACAAAGAATAAAGACCTAACTTGTTCAACCTTTCTCTGTAACTTAGTTGCTGGAACCCAGGCAACATTCCAGTAAATCTCCTCTGTACTCTCTCTATTTTGTTGACATCCTTCCTATAATTAGGCGACCAAAATTGTACACCATACTCCAATATTGGTCTTACCAATGCCTTGTACAATTTTAACATTACTTCCCTACTCCTATATTCAATGCTCTGATTTATAAAGGCCAGCACACCAAAAGCTTTCTTTACCACCATATCTACATGCGATTCCACCTTCAGGGAACTATGCACAGTTATTCCTGGATCCCTCTGTTCCACAGCATTCCTCAATTCCCTACCATTTACTATGTACGTCCTATTTTGATTTGTCCTGCCAAGATATAGCACCTCACACTTATCAGCATTAAACTCCATCTGCCATCTTTCAGCCCACTCTTCCAAATGGCCCAAATCTCTCTGTAGACTTTGAAAATCTACTTCATTATCCACAATACCACCTATCTTAGTATCATCTGCATACTTACTTATCCAATTTTCCACCCCATTATCTAGATCATTGATGTACATGACAAACAACAGTGGACCCAACACAGATCCCTGAGGCACCCCACTGGTCACCGGCTTCCAACCTGACAAACAGCCATCCACCATTACTCTCTGGCATCTCCCATTCAGCCACTGTTGAATCCATCTTGCTACTCCGCCATTAACACCCAAAGATTGAACCTTCTTAACCAACCTTCCATGGGGAACCTTGTCAAAGGCCTGACTGAAATCCATATAGACAACATCCACTGCTTTATCCTCATCAGTTTCCCTAGTAACCTCTTCATAAGAATGGAGAAAGAGGAGTGTTTCCCGTACGATATTGGAACGATCTTGTTCTCACCGATAAGATTGAATAGTATAATATATAAGAAGAACCCAATTATTCACAATACAATAAGAATTTGGAAACAAATAAAATTATCCTTGAAATTAAATAATATATCAGCATTAACCCCAATATTGAATAATCCTGCATTCAAACCATCTCTTATCGACAAAACATATAAACATTGGGATAGACTGGGAATTAGGAAAGTAGGAGATATGTATGAATTGGGTAAATTGGTATCATTTCAACAAATTAAAATCAAAATTTAAACTGAATGATAATCAATATTTTAAATATATACAGATATGTGACTTCATGAAGAAATATATAAATAGATTTCAAACTATATTTTTAGACCCTTCAGAAGAAGCAATGAATATTAAGACCGGTTCACAAAAACTAATATCATATTTTTATAATAGTATATTAAATAGAGAATTACCCTCAACAGAGGCACTAAGAGAAGATCGGGAACATGAACTAATGATAAAGATCCCGAAAGATAGATGGGAAAAGTATCTGACGAACACGCATATTGTTCCATTAATGCAAGACATAATCTAATTCAATTTAAATTATTACATAGATTATATTATTCAAAAACTTCAAAGTTGAATAGATTCTACACAAAGTTTCTCCCAGATGCGATAAATGTTTGTTTCAAAATGTCAATATAACGCATTCATTTGTAGGATGTATAAAGTTGAATACATTTTGGAGCGATATATTTGATATATATACAAAGCTCTTCAAGTCAAGAATAGAACCAAATACGGAATGGATTATATTTGGAATAATAGTAGAAGAAATCAAGTTAAACAAAGACCAAAAAGTATTCTTTAATTATAGGTTAATAATTGGAAAGAAATTGATACTTAACATAGAAACATAGAAATTAGGCGCAGGATTAGGCCATTCGGCCCTTCGAGCCTGCACCGCCATTCAATATGATCATGGCTGATCATCCAACTCAGTATCCCGTACCTGCCTTCTCTCCATACCCTCTGATCCCCTTTGCCACAAGGGCCACATCTAACTCCCTCTTAAATATAGCCAATGAACTGGCCTCAACTACCCTCTGTGGCAGAGAGTTCCAGAGACCCACCACTCTCTGTGTGAAAAATGATTTTCTCATCTTGGTCTTAAAGGATTTCCCCCTTATCCTTAAGCTGTGATCCCTTGTCCTGGACTTCCCGAACATCGGGAACAATCTTCCTGCATCTAGCCTGTCCAACCCCTTAAGAATTTTGTAAGTTTCTATAAGATCCCCTCTCAATCTCCTAAATTCTAGAGAGTATAAACCGAGTCTATGCAGTCTTTCTTCATAAGACAGTCCTGACATCCCAGGAATCAGTCTGGTGAACCTTCTCTGCACTCCCTCTATGGCAATAATGTCCTTCCTCAGATTTGAAGACCAAAACTGTACGCAATACTCCAGGTGTGGTCTCACCAAGACCCTGTACAACTGAAGTAGAACCTCCCTGCTCCTATACTCAAATCCTTTTGCTATGAAATTTTGGAAAAATACAGCTATACCAACTATTAAAATGTGTATTAGTAATATGACGGACATAGCTCACCTTGAAGAAATGAGACCATATAACAACCATATAACCATATAACCATATAACAATTACAGCACGGAAACAGGCCTTCTCGGCCCTTCCAGTCAACGCCAAACATTTATTTTCCCCTAGTCCTATCTACCTGCACTCAGACCATACCCCTCCATTCCCTTCCCGTCCATATACCTATCCACTTTACTTTTAAATGTTAAAATCGATCCTGCCTCCACCACTTCTGCTGGAAGCTCATTCCACACAGCCACCACTCTCAGAGTAAAGAAGTTCCCCCTCATGTTACCCCTAAACTTCTGTCCCTTAATTCTCATGTCATGCCCTCTTGTTTGAATCTTCCCTACCCCCAATGGGAAAAGCTTATCCACGTCAACTCTGTCTATCCCTTTCATCATTTTAAAGACCTCAATCAAGTGTACCCTTAACCTTCTGCGCTCCAAAGAATAAAGACCTAACTTGTTTAACCTTTCTCTGTAACTTAGTTGCTGGAACCCAGGCAACATTCTAGTAAATCTCCTCTGTACTCTCTCTATTTTGTTGACATCCTTCCTATAATTAGGCGACCAGAATTGTACACCATACTCCAGAATTGGTCTCACCAATGCCTTGTACAAGTTTAACATTACTTCCCTACTCCTATGTTCAATGCTCTGATTTATAAAGGCCAGCACACCAAAAGCTTTCTTTACCACCCAATCTACATGCGATTCCACCTTCAGGGAACTATGCACAGTTATTCCTAGATCCCTCTGTTCCACAGCATTCCTCAATTCCCTACCATTTACCATGTACGTCCTATTTTGATTTGTCCTGCCAAGATGTAGCACCTCACACTTATCAGCATTAAACTCCATCTGCCATTTTTCAGCCCACCCTTCCAAATGACCCAAATCTCTCTGTAGACTTTGAAAATCTACTTCATTATCCACAGCACCACCTATCTTAGTATCACCTGCATACTTACTTATCCAATTTTCCACCCCATCATCTAGATCATTGATGTACATGACAAACAACAGTGGACCCAACACAGATCGCTGAGGCACCCCACTGGTCACCAGCTTCCAACCTGACAAACAGCCATCCACCATTACTCTCTGGCATCTCCCATTCAGCCACTGTTGAATCCATCTTGCTACTCCGCCATTAACACCTAAAGATTGAACATTCTTAACCAACCTTCCATGGGGAACCTTGTCAAAGGCCTTACTGAAATCCATATAAACAACATCCACTGCTTTACCCTCATCAATTTCCCTAGTAACCTCTTCAAAAAATTCAAGAAGCTTTGTCAAACATGACCTTCCAGGCACAAATCCATGTTGACTGCTCTTGATCAGACCCTGTTTATCCAGATGCTTATATGTATTATCTCTAAGTATCCTTTCCATTAATTTGCCCACCACTGACCTCAAACTAACAGGTCGATAATTGCTAGGTTTATTCTTTGAACCCTTTTCAAACAACGGAACAACATGCGCAGTACGCCAATCCTCCGGCAGTATTCCCGTTTCCAATGACATTTGAAATATTTCTGTCGTAGCCCCGGCTATTTCTACACTAACTTCCCTCAAGGTCCTAGGGAATATCCTGTCAATTAGACTATTTTATTGATTAGACTCCGCCTAATAGATAAATATGACCAATTTCTTAAGGAGTTGGTCTCCTTTCATCGCCTTTTTGGAATCACGTGATGCAGCAGTAACGTAAAGTTGACTGATTTCAGGTCAGGTCGTGGGTAGAATTACATCTCCGAACAAGGATTGGGAAATTTTATTTTTTAAGGGTCTTTTTCACCTATTTCTCCTTTCTACTTTTTCTTTTCCTATATACACACTTCACGTCTTTCTATTTCCTACCATCTATTTTTCCTCTTTTTCTTCTTTCTATTTCTTGTCTTTTTTTAATTCCCTTTTCAAAAACATAAAACTACAGGTTGTACGTACAATGTATTACGTTATGACATAGTTGGCACCTAAAATTGTTTTGTACTGTATTAACTTCTAATAAAATAAACAAAAAAATAAAAAATAAAATAATAATGTTGCTGACGACACCACCATTGTGGGCCGGATATCAAATAATGATGAGACGGAGTACAGGAAGGAGATCGAGAACCTCGTGTCCTGGTGCTGAGACAACAACCTCTCTCTCAATGTCAGCAAGACCAAGGAGCTAGTGATGGCTGGAAGAGTCTGTGTTCCACGTGTACATGGAGTGCGTGAGGCTGCAGCCACTGTTCCGTTAGCTAAAGGGGCTGCTCCTTGCCCTCTTGCCGCATTTCTCACCCACCGTCCTCATCTTTGGACACCCTGTGTGTAGGGGAGAGGGTAGGCCCGAGGATGTCCTGGGCCTGGCCAAGCTGCCCATCCGCGAGTCACGGGCGCCAGGCGGAAGAGAGCTGTGCCCGAGCCGGCCGCCTGCCTCCATTTCCGGGGTTACGTCCGTGCCCGGGTGGCGCTAGAGAGGGACTACCCGCTGTCCACGGGCGCCCTGGGGGACTTCGGGGACCGCTGGGCACCGCGGGGAGTTGAATGTGCATCCTTGACAAGGAGTGTAGCATAGTTGTATAGTAGTCCATTTAGTATATTTGTTTGTCTTGTATTATGGTGGTGGGTTCTGGTTTGTTTTATTGTGTTGTAAATAGTATTTTAATGCTTGAAGAAATATTTTCGATTTAGAAAATAAGGAGATAGTGATGGGCTTGAGGAAGTGAAGCGGATAACACACACCAGTTTGCATTGGCGGAGTCCAGATGGTTGAAAACTTCAAATTCCAAGGAGCCAATATCAGCAACAATGTTTCCTGGACCACCCATACTGAAGCAACGACCAAGAAAGCACACTTACGCCTCTACTGCATTCGGAGCATTAAGGGGCTGTCCCACTGTGGCGATCTAAACCGCGAGTTCAGAAGGGTGGCTTCGACCTTCAAGCTCGAGGGCACTCGCCTGAAAAGCTTCAAGCTGGATCGACCGTCCGCACACACACACACACACAAACACATCGCAAAGGCGGGGGACAAGGAAAGAGGGGGAGCGCTGTCTGACATTCGCACCCGCGATGAAGAGGAAAGTAAAAGATGGCTTGACAGTGTACGGTAAGTCCTTTAGAGAGCGCGGGGGGGGGGGGGGGGGGGGGGGGGGGGGAGAGAAGGGGAGGGAAGGAGAGAGAAAGGGAGAGAAGGGAGAGGGAGAAGGGGGAGAAGGAGTGGAGAGAGACTTTTAAGAAGTCAGACAACATTTAATAAAGTTTAGCGGGCATTTAACCTACCGTTCGGTTTTCCTTGGTTCTGAAAACTCCAATGAGCCAATCAAAATGCCCAGTCAGCGAGGGAGATTGCCTACGGCAGCCCTCGACTGCCTGTAGCTACATAGCGACCCCACTCCACTGCTCCATGAGTTCAAAAGAACCACGCCGACCAATATTTACTCACAGAAATGTTTTCAACACGCTGAAAGATTTTCCGCGACCTAGCTGAGGCCGCGAGTATTCTGGAACTTCCCTCGCGCATGAAGGAGAGTTCCAATGACCTCATAGGACCTCCTGGGACCACGTGTCAGCCATGCTACGAGTTTGAGTCGAGATCAAACTCTTCTAAACTCGCAGATTAGGTTGCCGCAGTGGGACAGGCCCTTGAGGAGGTTCGCCACGTCCCCGACAACTCCCACCAACTTCTACAGATGCGCCGTAGAAAGCATTTTATCGGGATGAGTCACAGCTTGGTTTGGGAACAGCTCCATCCAAGACCGCAAGAAATCGCAGCCAATTGTGGACGCAGCCCAGACCATCGCACAAACCAGCCTCCCTTCCATTGACTCCATCTACACCTCACGCTGCCTCGGCAAGGCCAGCAGCATCATCAAGGACCAGTCGCGCCCCGGCCACTCCCTCTTCTCCCCTCTCCCATCGGCGAAGTGTGAAAACGCACACCTCCAGATTCAGAGACAGTTTCTTCCCAGCTGTTATCAGGCAACTGAACCATCCCACCACAACCAGAGAGCGGTCCTGAACTACTATCCACCTCTTTGGTGACCCTCGGACTATCTTTCACCGAACTCTACTGACTTCATCTTCCACTTGACGTTAATCCCTTTATCATGTATTCCTGATTTATTTTCATTTCTCCAATTCTCTTAATTTACAAAAAAATGCCCTGTTTCAACTTCCACGTCTCGCTGATCTAATTTTGCTCCTGTCACTTATGAACATAAGGCGGAGATAGATAGATTCTTGATCAGTACGGGCGTCAGGGGTTATAGGAAGAAGGCAGGAGAATGGGGATAGGAGGGAGAGATAGATCCGGCATGATTGAATGGTGGAGTACACTCGAGGGGCCGAATGGCCTAATTTTGCTCCTGCGACATGATTCTTTGTGTATTTATCTCTTAACATTCAATTAATTCTTATAATTTTCATTATTTCCGTCTCTTGGTATCTCATCACAGACCAGAGGAGACAGTCAGCTGTTAGAATCCATCTTCTCGTTAACCTGTTAAATTCGATCAAGTGGCATTACATACTGTAAAAAAATAGAAACTCGGAAAATAGGTGCCGGAGGAGGCCATTCGGCCCTTCGAGCCAGCACCGCCATTCATTGTGATCATGGCAGATCATCCACAACCAGTAACCCGTGCCTGCCTTCTCCCCATATCCCTTGAATCCGCTAGCTCCAAGAGCTCTGTCTAAAGGCCCTGTCCCACTGTACGAGTTTACCCAAGAGCTCTCCTGAGTTAAAAAAAAAATCAAACTCGTGGTAAGCACGTAGAATGTACGTAGCAGGTATGTCGGAGCTCGGGGACGTCTCTTAGCGGCTTGTAACGCTAACGGCAGGTACTCGGGTAAGCTCATGAAGATTTGTCAACATGTTGAAAAATATCCACAAGCGCCCCAAGTACCTACGAGCGGCCATTACCGTAATTCTCCGAGTTCGAATCACTCTTGAATTAACTCGTACAGTGGGACAGGCCCTTAATTCTCTTTTAAATTCACCCAGGGAATTGGCCTCCACTGCCTTCCGTGGCAGAAAATTCCACAAACTCACAACTCTCTGGGTGAAAACGTTTTTTTCTCATCTCAGTTTTAAATGGCCTTCCCTTTATTCTTAGACTGTGGCCCCTGGTTCAGGATTCCCCCAACATCGGGAACATTATTCCTGCATCTAGCTTGTCCGGTCCTTTTATAATTGTATATGTTTCTATAAGATCCCCCTCATCCTTCTAAACACCAGTGAATACAAGCCCAGTCTTTCCAATCTTTCCTCATATGACAGTCCCGCCATCCAGGGATCAATCTCGTGAACCTATGCTGCACTGCCTCAATCACAAGGATGTCCTTCCTCAAATTAGGAGACCAAAACAGTACACAATGTAAAATAAAAAGAAGTACGTGATATTATGAGGACCATTTGGTAGCATAGACAGTCAGAGCTTTTTTTCCAGCTTGGTAAAATCATATCCTAGAGGGCACAGCTATAAGCTGAGAGGGGCAGGGTTCAGGGACGCTCCAGATGTTGTGACCCTTGTCGGGTGATGGGAAGTAAGTCCCGCAGCTGAATCCGAGTCCCGCGAACGGGCCACTTCAAACTCCACCACCCGGGGCTGCCGAAGCTGCCGCCCTCCAGTACAGCGGACGAAGTTGTTGCCGCGGCAGCTCCGAAAAAAACAGGTCGCCAACCTGTGACCTGCGAGCTCCCAGCGATGTCGTCAACATGGCCCGCGGCTGATTCCACTGGGCCCGTGGCCGAGCCTCCGAGGTCGGGTCGCCGCAACTCCGGAACGCCGGAACGCCGCCACGGCTCCGAGGTCGGGTTGCCGCTGCCGCTACCGCCGGAATGCCATAGCTCCGAGGTCGGGTCGCCGCTGCTGCCGGAATGTCGGAACGCCGCCACAGCTCTGAAGTCGAGTCGCCGCGGCCATAGGAACGCCAGAACGCTGCCACAGCTCCGTCATTAGGCCTCGGCGCAGACGGAGACGGGGATACAACAGGAACAGTCGCATCCCACCCCGAAGAAAGAGACAAAAACATGTTTCTCCCCCCCCCCACACACACACACACACACACATACACAACCTAATAAACCAAAATTAACTAAAACAGGAAAAAAGGAACAACAACAAAAAAAGAAAAAACAGACGGACTGCAGGCGAGCCACAGCTGCTAAGGCAGCGCCACCATCGGGACTTTGGTCTCCTAATTTGAGGAAGGACATTCTTGCTATTGAGGGAGTGCAGCGTAGGTTTACAAGGTTAATTCCCGGGATGGCGGGACTGTCATATGCTGAGAGAATGGAGCAGCTGGGCTTGTGCACTCTGGAGTTTAGAAGGATGAGAGGGGATCTCATTGAAACATATAAGATTATTCAGGGTTACACAAAAAGCTGGAGAAACTCAGCGGGTGCAGCAGCATCTAAGGAGCGAAGGAGATAGGCGACGTTTCGGGTCGAGACCCTTCTTCAGACTGGGTTATTCAGGGTTTGGACACGCTAGAGGCTGGAAACATGTTCCCGATGTTGGGGGAGTCCAGAACCAGGGGCCATAGTTTAAGAATAAGGAGTAAGCCATTTCGAACAGAGATGAGGAAACACAGAGAGTTGTGAGTCTGTGGAATTCTCTGCCACAGAGGGCGGTGGAGGCCGGTTCTCTGGATACTTTCAAGAGAGAGCTAGATGGGGCTCTTAAAGATAGCGGAGTCAGGGGATATGGGGAGAAGGCAGGAACGGGGTACTGATTGGGGATGATCAGCCGTGATCACATTGAATGGTGGTGTTGGCTCGAAGGGCCAAATGGCCTCCTCCTGCACCTATTGTCTATTGTCTATTGAAACCGGAGCACCGGGAGGAAATGCACGCAGGTCACGGGGTAGAAGGTACAAACTCTGTACAGACTGCGGCCATTGTCAGGATGGAACCCGGGCCCCTGGCGCTGGGAGGCAGCAACTCTACCGCTGCGCCACCGTGCCGCCCATATGTTGCGAAAGTTGTTCATCAGGAATTCCTGCGATGTCCGTCAATAACTGACTGCATCTGCCGAACAAACTGCACGGACGAGCACTTTGTTTCCATGCCCCGAGAGTTCAGCGGTCAACATGGTCAACACAGCAAAGGGGACGATGCAGCAAGCCTGGTATCAACTGGTCAAATATTGATTCAGCGGTATTTACAGGGCAAAGTAAAGAGTCAGGATTTGTGACACAGGGACATGCTTTTCACATCTTCTAAGCACGGAAGTATTTTTTTTATAAATGAGATCAAAGATCTGCACAAGAAATTAATTTAAGGTCACGGGATTCAAAGGCAGATTATTCGCCGAGAACTAACTAATTACTAATTAGTTTATTGGTTTGAGAAGTTGATAGATTAGTTTATGCGGCATGGTGGCGCAGCGGTAGAGTTGCTGCCTCGCAGCGCTTGCCGCGCCGGAGACCCGGGTTCGATCCCGACTACGGGTAGGGAGTTTGTACGTTCTCCCCGTGGACCGCGTGGGTTTTCCCCGAGATCTTCGGTTTCCTCCCACACTCCACAAACGTGCAGGTTTGTAGGTCATTTCGCTTGGTGTGTGTGTAAATTGTCCCTGGTGTGTGCAGGACAGTGTTAAAGGCCTGTCCCACCAGCATGCAACTCCATGCGATGAGCGCGACCTAGCGTGGTCGCTTGAGCCGTCCGGCGTCGCGGGGCCGGTCCCACTTCGATCGCCGGAGCCGTGTGGAATTGTGCGGAGTTCGTCCCGACATCGCGCGGGGCTCCGAAAAACTGACCGTGTTCAAAAATTCCGCGCGGCAACGGCTTGTCGGCTCGCTGTCGCCTCGACGCATTACACACCGTCTTGATGTCGTGCCTCCGTGACCCTCTCTGTAGGTGCCTCCGTGACCCTCTATGTGTGTGGCTCCGTGGCCCTCTGTGTGTGTGCCTCTGTGCCCCTCTCTGTCCTGGCGAACTTACCTTTAAGACTTCGCTCCAAGTTCGCCTCACTTTGCGCCGCGTTGGGCCACTCACCCGACCTCCGCGCGGCCCTCGCTGCCGGTTTGGTCGCGCTTGCCGCATACAGGCGCATGCTGGTGGGAACGGCCCTGTACAGGGATCACCCGACCTCCGCGCGGCCCCCGCTTCTAGTTTGATTGCACTCATCGCATAGAGTTGCATGCTGGTGGGACAGGCCCTTAAGTGTGCGGGGATCGCTGGTCGGTGTGGACATGGTGGGCCAAAGGGCCTGTGTCCATGCTTTCTCTCAACACTAAACTAAATAAACCAATAGATCACAGCCAAAGGCAGTGGGACTCAATCGGCCAAAGGGCCAGTTTTCACACTGTACCTCTAAAGTATAATTTCACAACATACTTAAGGATTAGCGCATGACATAGGTCAAATCCTTTAATCTATTAAAGATTAATTAAGACTTATCAGAAATCTCATTATGTTACCTTACACCTTTTGCTTATGCAATGAAAAGTTAATATAAATGTACATTTTTTTAGCAAAGTCGTGCTAACTTTGGGGCATTTGACATGGTACATGTTCTTTCCATGTTATGCTGCTTTGGATCACTATCACGACCTGAAACATCACCTATCCACGTTCTCCACAGATGCTGAAGAGATACAATGCTAATCAGCTGCACGGTTTGGAAGAACAAACGTTGTCATTCAGAACTTTGAATTGAATTGAATTGAATTGAATTGAATTGAATACCTTTATTCTTTCGGTCTGAACAAAATTTCGTGCCTGCAGTCATACATATATAAAAATAACAATACCATACAATAAACACAAAATTAACATCCACCACAGTGAGTTCACCAAACACCTCCTCACTGTGGTGGAAGGCAAAAGTCTTAGGGTCTCTGTCTTTTCTCCCCTCCTTATTCTCCCTCTGCGCTGAGGGGATCCAGGCCGCCGCTGACGCCGGAACGCCGGAACACCACCACAGGGCCCACCGCCGGAACGTCGCTGGAGCACCGCAGCTCCCGAAACCCAGGCCGCCGGTGGAGCACCGCAGCTCCCGAAACCCAAGCCGCCGCTGGAGCACCGCAGCTCCCGAAACCCAGGTCGCCGCTGGAGCACCGCAGCTCCCGAAACCCAAGCCGCCGCTGGAGCACCGCAGCTCCCGACACCCAGGCCGCCGCTGGAGCACCGCAGCTCAGAGGGAGCCAGGCCGCCGCTGGAGCACCGCAGCTCCCGACACCCAGGCCGCCGCTGGAGCACCGCAGCTCAGAGGGAGCCAGGTCGCCGCTGGAGCACCGCAGCTCCCGACACCCAGGCCGCCGCTGGAGCACCGCAGCTCCCGACACCCAGGCCGCCGCTGGAGCACCGCAGCTCAGAGGGAGCCAGGCCGCCGCTGGAGCACCGCAGCTCCCGAAAACCAGGCCGCCGCCGGAAGCCAGGTCGCCGCTGAAGCTCTGAAGGCCGTGCCGCCGCTGCTGGAAGCTGGAAGGCCGTCACCAGGGCCTCAGCACAGACGGAGACGGGGGACACGACAGGAAAAGTCGCATCCCCCCGAAGGGAGAGACTAAAACCCCGTTTCTCCCCCCCTCCCCCCACCCCCCCCCCCACACACACACATACACAACCCGACAAACCAAAAATAAACACCAAAAACAGGGACGAGGACAAAAATAAAATAAAAGACAGACGGACTGCAGGTGAGCCGCAGCTGCCAAGCATATAACCATATAACCATATAACAATTACAGCACGGAAACAGGCCATCTCGGCCCTTTAAGTCCGTGCCGAACAACTTTTTTCCCTTAGTCCCACCTGCTTGCACTCATACCATAACCCTCCATACCCTTCTCATCCATATGCCTATCCAATTTATTTTTAAATGATACCAACGAACCTGCCACCACCACTTCCACTGGAAGCTCATTCCACACCGCTACCACTCTCTGAGTAAAGAAGTTCCCCCTCATGTTACCCCTAAACCTCTGTCCCTTAATTCTAAAGTCATGTCCTCTTGTTTGAATCTTCCCTATTCTCAAAGGGAAAAGCTTATCCACGTCAACTCTGTCTATCCCTCTCATCATTTTAAAGACCTCTATCAAGTCCCCCCTTAACCTTCTGCGCTCCAGAGAATAAAGACCTAAAGGCCCTGTCTCACGGTGCGAGTTGACACACGAGTGACCCAGAGTGACAGACTCGTGGTTGTGTACGATATTCCAAGTTGATGTGCAACTGTTTGAGGCGAGTTCCCACGGGTATGGTAATCTGCGATGTTCCGAGTTTGTCTCCAGAGTTACCAAGTTCCCCTCCCGTTACACTTGAGCCAACCGTGAATGAAGGTATGTTTTAATAAAGCAACAATGTTAAAGAAAACATCTCCATCCTGCGGCTTTGAGTTAAAGATAGAATTCAGCGCGGCTGCATCTATTTATATAACCTATAAAAGGGAAAATGCGCACCCTCCAGTGCCAGAGCAGTTATACTTATGATTTGTTAGAAACGCACATCACGTAGTTAGAAGACCAGCTGGCGAAGGTTTGTTATATTTGGAGGGGCAAGTGAAATATAATGATGATAGGTCTGAGGTGTTGCACTTTAGGAGCGCTGAAAAATTCGGACATGTGCAATGAGTGGTAGCAACATTGGGAATATCGTATCAACAAGGAACGTTGTTGTACAAGTGAAAACAAATTACTTGAAGGCAACATCACAACTGGATAAAAGATAGACACAACGTGCCGGAGTAACTCCGTGGGTCAGGCAGCATCTGTGGAGAAAAAGGGTGGGTGTCGTTTCGTTAGACGGGTCCGGATCCAAAACATTTCTCCAGAAATACTGCCTGATCTATGGAGTTACTCGGGCACTTTGTGTCTATCTTTGGTATAAACCAGCATCTGCAGTTATATGTTTCTACTTAGCACAGCTAGATGGGGTGGTTAGGAAGTGTGGGAACCAAATCAAGGAGGGAGTGCGGGAATCAGAAGCAGGTGAGTTTGACGGGAGCGTGGGAGCCGCACACAGCGAGTGGAAAAGTGTTTGGGAAGCCGAACCCAGCCTGAAAGAACGAGCACGGGTATTGGGTCCCAACAGGAATAGGTTAAAGGCTTGAAGAGAAGATGGAGACAGAGACACTCACATTCAACAAGGACAGTAATTCTGCTGTAACATGATTGTTGCTTTGCGAAGTAACGTAGTTTTTTTAATAGAAAATCATAGCAATGGGGAAAAGGTGTTTCACCCTTGCAGTAATCAAGTTATTTTCCTGTGGTGTTTTGAATAACTAAGTTTATTTATGTTACTGCAAGCTAAAATACAAAGGTTGTGTGTTACATTGTTTAATAGAGTTTCGTTGTTCAAATATCAAAGGAAGCGATTGTTTGTCAATTTCCATGGTAGTTAAACCCATAGTTGGGCTCCGGTGATTGGGTTGATCATGAGATCATGGTGCCTCGTCACTGCTGGAAGGCTACATGGAAGCATTTTTGTCTGCTTGCTAATTTCCAAACTAACTGTAGTTCCCAACCTGAAGGGCCCGTTTCTGTGCAGTATGAAGCAATAATGAAAACAAAACAGTACAGAAGAGCCAGGGTGTGTAGGAAGCACAGGCAGAACAGGGGCAGAGGGACAGGAGCAGACGCTGTATGTGTGGGGAACTAGTGGTACTTCCCCAACTCTACCCCCACTCTACATCTCTGCGTCTCATCATACAGATCAAACTCCCCACCATTGACTACAAGTGCATTTCATGCTGCTTCGGGAAAGCAGCCATCTGAACTAAAGACCTTTCCTACCAGGGCCATTCCTTCCTCTCCCCGCTCCCATCGGAAGAAGAAACAGAAGCTTAAAAGCGCGCATCAGTAGAATCAGGAATGCATTCTTTCCCTCTGTTATCAGGCTTTTGAATGGTCCTTCCATAAGTTGGGGGACCGTTCGATTCTCCTCTACCTCATTGTGGCCATTGGTCTTTGTCTCTGGAATTCAGCGCTAAAATATTGAGAACGACAAGATCTGCATTTTGTTTCTGTCCCGATCTATGTACTTGAATTTAGTTTATTTCTATTTATGTATAGTATTATCTGATTTGACTGGATAGCATGCAAAACATAACTTTACACATGAAAGTAATAAATCTAAACCTAATGTTGTTTGTATCGGGTAGTTGTGCATTGTCGTGGTGAGTTTGTCGGTAGCAAGCATCTTTCTGAAAGCAATGAATGCTGAGGGCAAACATTAACAACCTGAATACGGACTTCCAGAAGGGTCTTGACAAAGTCACAATACGTGGTGTAAAGTGAATATTGAAAGCATGTACATGAGGTCAACAAAATATTAGACAATCTTGGTAAATGCTTGTGGGAAAGTGAATAGTGTGCCCCCCCCCCCCCCCCCCTCCTCCTGGATCACAGTCACAGTCATCGGTAGCCACAGTCACTCGTAAATAAACCCACTACATCCAATATGCGACTTTTTATGATCATGGATGACAATCCATTTAACCTCAGTGTAAATTCAAATGAAGGTTCCTGCTCCCGCCTTCTGCTGTCACTTTCAATGCTGCTACTATTGGAGTCTGGCCTCGGGTAACTCCATTCCCACCTGGGGAATGAAAAGTTTCCATTGACGGTGCCACGGTAGACTCACGAATCAATAAGGTAAACGCACGGGCCACTACGTTATGACAACGAGTTTAAATGTTTCAATTTTTAACTTGAACATTACATTTGACTCGTGGAAAATATCAAACATGTTTGATTTTTTTCACGAGTTCACAAGTTTCACGGGTACCTACCGTTAGCACCACAAGTCGCTAAGTTGCTCGCGCGAATTCCGACGTTTCCGCTACGTTGATTGTACGGGATTACCGCGAGTGAAAACTCGGGGTACCTCGTGGGACAACTCGCACCGTGAGACAGGGGTTTAACTTATTCAACCTATCTCTGTAACTTAGCTGTTGAAACCCAGGCAACATTCTAGTAAATCTCCTCTGTACCCTCTCTATTTTGTTGACATCCTTCGTATAATTGGGCGACCAAAATTGTACACCATACTCCAGATTTGGTCTCACCAACGCCTTGTACAATTTTAACATTACATCCCAGCTTCTATACTCAATGCTCTGATTTATAAAGGCTAGCATACCAGGATTAGTAAGTATGCAGATGATACCAAGATAGAGGGTGTTGTGGATAATGAAGAGGATTTCCAAAGTCTACAGAGTGATTTAGGCCAGTTGGAAAAATGGGCTGAAAGATGGCAGATGGAGTTTAATGCTGATAAATGTGAGGTGCCAGCGCCGCCACTCCGAAAATTGTATGAAAATTGGATTTTATGTATGATTATTTTATTTTAACTCGGTTGGAAAAGCCAACAAGCTGGAGCCAACATTTCACCCAAGTGCTACAGAATGACGATCACTGTTCATTAGCTCACAACACATAGGAGCAGAATTGGGCCCGGCAGCCCATTGAGCCTGCTTCGCCATTCAATCATGGCTGATCTATCTTTCCCTCTCAGCATCAATCTCCTGTCTTTTCCCCGTAACTTTTGATGCCCTTACTGATCAAGAACCAACCTCCGCTGAAGGAATACACAAAGAAATGGCCTCCACACCCTGTAAACGGCAAGGTTTAGGGACACAGCATGAAACAGGCCCTTCGGCCCACCGGGTCCGTGCCGACCAGCGATCCCTGCATATTACCACTATCCTACACACACACTAGCGACAATTTTAATTTTTTTTAATATACAAAACCAATTAACCTACACGCCTTCGGAGTGCGTCCTTTGGAGTGTGGGAGGAAACCGAAGATAGACAATAGACAACAGGTGCAGGAGGAGGCCATTCAGCCCTTCGAGCCAGCACCGCCATTCAATGTGATCATGGCTGATCATCCACAATCAGTACCCTGTTCCTGCCTTCTCCCCATATCTCCTGACTCCGCTATTTTTAAGAGCCCTATCTAGTTCTCTCTTGAAAGTATCCAGAGAACCTGCCTCCACCACCCTCTGAGGCAGAGAATTCCACAGACTCACCACTCTCTGTGAGAAAAAGTGTTTCCTCGTCTCCGTTCTAAATGGCTTACTCCTTATTCTTAAACTGTGGTCCCCTGGTTCTGGACTCCCCCAACATGGGGAACATGTTTCCTGCCTCTAGCTTGTCCAAACCCTTAACAATCTTATATGTTTCAATGAGATTCCCTCTCATCCTTCTAAACTCCAGAGTGTACAAGCCCAGCTGCTCCAATCTCTCAGCATATGACAGTCCCGCCATCCCGGGAATTAACCTTGTGAACCTACGCTGCACTCCCTCAATAGCAAGAATCTTGGAGAAAACCTGCGCGGTGATGGGGAGAACGCACAAACTCCGTACAGACTGCGTCCGTAGTCGGGATCGAACCCGGGACTCTGGTGCTGCAAGCACTGTAAAGCAGCGACTCTACCGCTGTGCCACCGTCTGGTATGTCAACCACAGTGCCTAAACGCACACCCTCACTGTTAAAAATGCTCCACTTTGATCCCGGGTTTGATGGCACTGGGCCTGTACTCGCTGGAGTTTGGAAGGATGAGGAGGGACCTCATTAAAGCTTACCGAATAGTGAAAGACCTGGCTAGAGTGGATGTGGAGAGGATGTTTCCACCAGTGGGGGAGTCTAGGACCAGAGGTCACTGCCTCAGAATAAAAGGACGTACTTTTGCAATAGAGATGAAGATGAATTTAATTAGCCAAAGGGTGGTGAATCTGTGGATGGCCGTGGAGGCCAAGTCATTGGGTATTTTTAAGCCAAAGAAGGATAGGTTCTTGATTAGTACGGGTGTCAGGGGTTATGGGGAGAAGACAGGAGAATGGGGTTGAGGGGGAAAGATCATGATTGAATGGCGGAGTAGACGTGCTGGGCTGAATGGCCTAATTCTGCTCCTGGAACTGATGAACCTAAGAAATGTGAACACTAAATCTGTGCTAAAAACAATAACAATATCCCCCGCGACTCCCTGAATACTTACACCCCTCATAAACGGTTAATATTCCTCATACCTCCCTAGACAACTCTTGTCAATAATTTATTCACATTATGCTAATGAAGCTGCCTCTTGGTTCCATTCCAGTCTTGTTATCACCAGTCATCTATTGTGGAAAATACTTAAGGGGTTGGACAGGCTAGATGCAGGAAGATTGTTCCCGATGTTGGGGAGGTCCAGGACAAGGAGTCACAGCTTAAGGATAAGGGGGAAATCCTTTAGGACCGAGATGAGAAGGAATTTTTTCACACAGAGAGTGGTGGGTCTCTGGAACTCTCTGTCACAGAGGGTAGTTGAGGCCAGTTCATTGGCTATATTTAAGAGGGAGTTAGATGTGGCCCTGGTGGATGAGGGGATCAGAGGGTATGGAGAAAAGGCAGGTACAGGATACTGAGTTGGATGATCAGCCATGATCATATTGAATGGCGGTGCAGGCTCGAAGGGCCGAATGGCCTACTCCTGCACCTAATTTCTATGTTTCTATGTTTCTTTGTGGAGATAGATCATGTTATTGATCAGAATAGTGGACACAATTCCATTGAAGCATCCTCTATCCAGCAATATCATTACTTCAAACCTCCACCAATGATTAGTGCTGGCTTGGTGGGCCGAATGGCTTCCCCTTGCACCTATTTTCCATGCTTCTATGTAAATCACAACTCTGCCAACGTCCAACACGTGGGAATTGGTAACGCAAAGATGGCGGTCAAGGTGGCGCAGCGGTAGAGTTGCTGCCTCACAGCGCCAGGTTCGACCCTGACTCCGGGCGCTGTCTGCACGGAGTTTGTACCTTCTCCCCGTGACCTGCGTGGGTTTTCACTGAGTGCTCTGGTTTCCTCCCGCACTCCAAAGACGTCCAGGTATGTAGGTTAATTTCCTAAGCCCCCTTCGGTCGTGGCTGACCATGGGTGTCTCCAGGGTGCTATTCCCTATATGGAGGACGCCTATGCGTGACTTTGTTTAACGTGGGGAGCCTGGTGCACAGACAGCCACCCCACGGTCCTTGACAGATCTGGGTCAGGATCCAGTGGCATGGAGTCCAAGACGACCGGAGACCCTTTTCTGCCGCAGCCTTCATCCGCCTTCCCAGCCGTTGTGACGCTCCACTAAGGTCAGCCATCGTCCTCCGCCTGTTCCACCGTTGAGGTCTCGGTTGGATTGCTCTTTGTCAGAGACCTCCCCCTCGACCTTACCGCCATGGGTGGCCCTATCAGGAGCATCGTTCCAGACGGCATCGCTCTCAGGATCTCAGGTCCACACAAGCTTCTCCACCACCACCACGGAGATTGGCTTGGTGTAAATGTATAATTGTCCCTAGTGTGTGTAGGATAGTATTCATGTGCGGGGATCACTGGTTGGTGCGGACCCGGTGGGCCGAAGGGCCTGTTAGCAACATAGAAACATAGAAACATAGAAAAATAGGTGCAGGAGTAGGCCATTCGGTCCTTTGAGCATGCACCGCCATTCAATATGATCATGGCTGATCATCCAACTCAGTATCCCGTACCTGCCTTCTCTCCACACCCCCTGATCCCTTTAGCCACAAGGGCCACATCTAACGCCCTCTTAAATATAGCCAATGAACTGGCCTCAACTACCTTCTGTGGCAGAGAGTTCCAGAGACTCACCACTCTCTGTGTAAAGAATGTCTTCCTCATCTCGGTCCTAAAGGAATTCCCCCTTACCCTTAGACTGTGACCCCTTGTTCTGGACTCCCCCAACATCGGGAACAATCTTCCAGCATCTAGCTTGTCCAACCCCTTAAGAATTTTGTAAGTTTCTATAAGATCCCCCCTCAATCTTCTAAATTCCAGCGAGTACAAGCCGAGTCTATCCAGTCTTTCCTCATATGAAAGTCCTGACATCCCAGGAATCAGTCTGGTGAACCTTCTCTGTACCCCTCTATGGCAAGAATGTCTTTCCTCAGATTTGGAGCCCAAAACTGTACGCAATACTCCAGGTGTGGCCTCACCAAAACCCTGTACAACTGGAGTAGAACCTCCCTGCTCCTATACTGAAATCCTTTCGCTATGAATGCTAACATACCTGGGATGTCAGGACTGTTCTACGCTGTTTCGCTAAACCCAACTAATGGAAAATTATACAAGGATCAGTCAGAGAAGAACATGGAAGCTCAGTTGCATTTAGACAATAGACAATAGACAACAGGTGCAGGAGTAGGCCATTCAGCCCTTTGTGCCAGCACTGCCGTTCAACGTGATCATGGCTGATCATCCCCAATCAGTGCCCATTTTCATTTGAAGGATTTAGGAAGTTGCTCGATAAAAACAGATAATTTTCGCCACCTCCAATGGGATCCCACCACATATTCCCATCTCCTCCCCTTTCGGCTTTTTGCAGATACCGCTCCCTCCATAACTCCCTGGTCAATTTTCCCCTTCCCACCCAAACCACCCCTCCCCCAGGACTTTCCCTTGAAACCGCAGGAAATGCTACACTCCCCCCTCGACTCCATCCAAGGGCCCAAGCAGTCATTCCAGGTGTGGCAGAGGTTCACTTGCACCTCCTCCAACCTCATCTATTGCATCCGCTGCTCTAGGTGTCAGCTGCTCTACATCGGTGAGACCAAGCGTAGGCTCGGCGATCGCTTCGCCCAACACCTCCGCTCGGTTCGTAATAACCAACCTGATCTCCCGGTGGCTCGGCACTTCAACTCCCCCTCCCATTTCCAATCCGATCTCTCTGTCCTGGGCCTCCTCCATGGCCAGAGTGAGTGAGGCCCACCGTAAATTGGAGGACCAGCAACCTACAAACCTGTACGTCTTTGGAGTGTGGGAGGAAACTGGAGCACCCGGAGAAAACCCACGTGGCCACAGGAGAACGTGCAAACTCCTTACAGACAGCACAAGTAGACCGGATCGAACGCAGGCCACAGGCGCTGTGAGGCAGCAGCTCTACCGCTTCACCTATCCGTGTCCTCCAGAGATGACCCACTGAATTACTCCAGCACTCTGTGTCTTTTTTTTTGTAAACCAGCATCTGCTGTTCCCTCTGTCCACATTGGCATCCCACTTGTAATGCCACTTTGGTGAGAGTCAGCAAGAAATTAGAGTGCAGATAATAATTCCTCTGCGTACAATTACTGTTGTGAAGAGTATATTTGGAATGTCAATACTTGGCTTGGGGACTTATCTTGGAACAAGTGCGTTTGTGTACAAAACGTATGATTAGCATCAGTAATATCTTGATTGGAACCTTCAGCCAAACCACTGATTAGCAAGTCAGGTGAAACTATACAGCAAGGTCAGAGCTAGGTAGTTGCTGCCTCACAGCGCCAGAGACCCGGGTTCAATCCTGACTCCGGGCGCTGTTTGGAAAGAGTTTGGATGTTCTCACCGTGACCTGCGTGGGTTTTCATCCGGGAGCTCCGGTTTCCTCCCACACTCCAAACACATACATGTTTGTAGGTTAGGGTCGCACGAAAAGCTGGAGAAACTCAGCGGGTGCAGCAGCATCTAAGGAGCGAAGGAGATAGGCGACGTTTCGGGTCGAGACCCTTCTTCAGGCTGAGTTTCTCCAGCTTTTTGTGTAACCCTCGATTCTCCAGCATCAGCAGTTCCTTCTTTAACAACATGTTTGTCGGTTAATTGGCTTTGGAAAATTTGTAAATTGTCCCCAGTGTGTAGGATCGTGTTAGAGTACGGGCCCACCAAGTCCTCGCCAACCACCGATAGACAATAGACAATGGACAATAGACAATAGGTGCAGGAGTAGGCCATTCGGCTCTTCGAGCCAGCCATTCAATGTGATCATGGCTGATTGGGGATGATCAGCCATGATCACATTGAATGGCGGTGCTGGCTGGAAGGGCCGAATGGCCTCCTCCTGCACCTATTGTCTATTGTGTATCGCTGTCTGGCGAGGACTCGGTGGGCTGAAGGGCCTGCCTTTATTGTCAGCGAAACACAATGACGTGACCTCTTCATTCACCTAACTCAATGGGGATCATGACAGGGGCCTCCTCTTGGCGATCCCCGGGAACGACGGCACGAGGCACTCAGTGACGCGTCGGGCGACCGTTTCTGTCAACGTGTTGGACAACGACGGGAGCCGACAGCGAGCTACACGTCGCCTGACACACGAGCGAACGAACCTAATGCAATTTCTCATTCGCTCAATCAGCTTGAGCAATCCCTATTGTGGAAATTCCGACCAAACGCAGGCAGGCGGGACATGTTGGTCAGTGTGGGCAAGTTGGGCCTAAAGGGCTTGTCCTACCAGCATCCGACTCCATGCGATGAGCGCGATCAAACTAGAAGCGGGGGCCGCGCGGAGGTCGGGTGATCCCCTGTACAGGGCCGTTCCCACCAGCATGCGCCTGCATGCGGCAAGCGCGACCGAACCGGCAGCGAGGGCCGCGCGGAGGTCGGGTGAGTGGCGCAACGCGGCGCAAAGTGAGGCGAACTTCGAGCGAAGTCTTAAAGGTAAGTTCGCCAGGACAGAGAGGGGCACACAGAGAGGGGCGCAGAGGCACACACACACACACAGAGGGCCACGGAGCCACACACATAGAGGGTCACGGAGGCACCTACATAGAGGGTCACGGAGGCACGACGTCGAGGCGGTGTGTAATGCATCGAGGCGACTGCGAGCCGACAAGCCGTTGCCGCGCGGAATTTCTGAACATAGTCAGTTTTTCGGAGCCCCGCGCGATGTTGGGACGAGCTCCGCACAATTCCGCACGACTCCGGCGATCGAAGTGGGTCCGGCCCCGCGACGCCGGACGGCTCAAGCGACCATGTTAGGTCGCGCTCATCGCATGGAGTTGCATGCTGGTGGGACAGGGCCCATTTCTACGCTGTACGACTGACTTTAGTAGATTCGATGGGCTGAATGGCCTCATTCTGCTCGGATGTCTTGGTAGTAAAATGTGGAGGGACTATCGCAACGTTCAAGAAACATTTAGACGGGTTCATGGATAGGAAAGATTTTGAGGAGTTTGGGCCAAACGCAGCAGGTGGGATCAGTGTAGATGGGTCAGTGGGTATTTTTAAGGCCCAGATTGACAGATTCTTGATCAGTACGGGTGTCAGGGGTTATGGGGAGAAGGCAGGAGAATGGGGTTGAGAGGCAAAGATAGATCAGCCATGATTGAATGGTGGAGTAGACTCGATAGGCCGAATGGCCTAGTTCTGCTCATATGACATGCCCTTATGAACCTATCAGTTGCCCCACACGTTCTTATTAAATCTTTCCCCTCTCACCATAAATTTATATTCCCTGGTTCTTGATCTCCCTACTCTGAGTAAAAGTAGATGGCTGTGGGGGTCGTGGGTCGGCGCAGACTCGGTGGGCCGAAGGGCCTGTTTCCGCCCTGCATTTCTGAACTAAACTGAATTGGGAAAGGCTTGGATTGAGACGATGTTTCCACTAGTGGGAGAGTCCAGGACTAGAGGTCAAAGCCTCGGGATTAAAGGACTTTCCTTTAGGAAGGAGATGAGGAGGAATTTCTTTAGTCAGAGGGTGGTGAATCTGTGGAATTCATTGCTACAGAAGGCTGTGGAGTCCAAGTCAATGGATATTTTTAAGGCGGAGATTGATCGATTCTTGATCAGTGGTTAAGGGGAGAAGGCAGGAGAATCGGGTTAGGAGGGAGAGATAGATCACCATCTTGATGGGCCAAATGGCCTAATTCTGCTCCTATCACTTATAACCTTATGACAGCGGTAGAGTTGCTGCCTCACAGCGCCAGAGACCCGGGTTCGATCCTGACTACGGGTGCTGTCTGTACAGACTTTGTACGTTCTCCTTCGGACCGCGTGGGTTTCCTCTGGGTGCTCCGGTTTCCTCCCACACTCCAGGTTTGTAAGTTGATTGGCTTGGTATAAATGTAAATTGTCCCCAGTGCCTGCAGGGCAGCATTAATGTGCGGGGATCGCTGGTCGGCCCAGACTCGGTGGGCCGAATGGCCGGTTTCCGCGCTGAACCTCCAAACCAAACTAAACTCAGCGGGTCAGGCAGCATCTCTGGAGAGAGGGAATGGGTGACGCTTTGGGTCGGAACCCTTCGTCCGACCCGAGTGACGGGTCCCGTCCCGAAACGTCACCCATTCCTTCTCTCCAGCGATGCTGCCCGTCCCGCTGAGTTACTCCAGCTATCCTAGGTGCAGGCTCAAAGGGCCGAATGGCCTACTCCTGCACCCATTTTCTATGTTTCTAACACAGCATCTGCAGTTCCTTCCTACACATGAAAAAGATTGGACCTCCATTACAATCTGCAATTTACATTTATCTGCGTGGCCTCAACAAAAAGTTAATTTATGTTCATGAACGTCTTGGTAATTCTTCACAATGCACAAGGACATTTTTACAATTTCTTTGTGCAAATTCATAAAGCATTTTCACATTGAAGTCCCAAGCACTCCACGAGGCTTGATGCAAGGAATTCTGTCGACAATTAATTAATTCCATGGGAGCTGCTCGGTATTTCTCCCCTGACATTGTGAATACATTTTAACTGATACGAAAGGACTTTTGGCAGCAGTCATTGGATAGTTGCCACCCTACCTCTGATACAAGAACACTGGGCATCTGTAGGAATCAGCGGGTTAACATATGAAGAGCGTTGGGTCTGAACTCACTGGAGTTTAGAAGGATGAGGGGGGAACCTCATTGAAATTTACCGAATAGTGAAAAGCCCTGGATTGAGTGGATGTGGAGAGGATGTTTCCACTAGTGGGAGAGTCCAGGACCAGAGGTCACAGCCTCAGAACTTTAAGGAATTTAAGGTCCCCTAATTTGAGGAAGGACATTCTTGCTATTGAGGGAGTGCAGCGTAGGTTTACAAGGTTAATTCCCGGGATGGCGGGACTGTCGTATGCTGAGAGAATGGAGCGGCTGGGCTTGTACACTCTGGAGTTTAGAAGGATGAGAGGGGATCCCGTTGAAACATATAAGATTGTTAAGGGTTACACAAAAATCTGGAGAAACTCAGCGGGTGCAGCAGCATCTAAGGAGCGAAGGAGATAGGCGACGTTTCGGGTCGAGACCCTTCTTCAGACTTCTTCAGATTGTTAAGGGCTTGGACACACTAGATGCAGGAAACATGTTCCCGATGTTGGGGAAGTCCAGAACCAGGGGCCACACAGTTTAAGAATAAGGGGTAAGCCATTTAGAACGGAGACGAGGAAACACTTTTTCTCACAGAGAGTGGTGAGTCTGTGGAATTCTCTGCCTCAGAGGGCGGTGGAGGCCGGTTCTCTGGATGCTTTCAAGAGAGAGCTAGATAGGGCTCTTAAAAATAGCGGAGTCAGGGGATATGGGGAGAAGGCAGGAACGGGGTACTGATTGTGGATGATCAGCCATGATCACATTGAATGGCGGTGCTGGCTCGAAGGGCCGAATGGCCTACTCCTGCACCTATTGTCTATTGCCTATTGACTTTAGGAAGATGACTAGGAATTTCTTTAGTCAGAGGGTGGTGAATCTGTGGAATTAATTGCCACAGGAGGCTGTGGAGGCAAAGCCAATGGATATTTTTATGGCTGAGATTGACACATTCTTGATTAGTATGGTTGTCAGGGGTTACGGGGAGAAGGCAGGAGAATGGGGTTGAGAGTAAAAGATAGATCAGCCATGATTGAATGGCGGAGTAGACTTGATGGGCCGAATGGCATAATTCTGCTCCTAGAACGTATGAACATTTAGAGTATGGTGTGCAGTTCTGGTTGACACGTTACATGAAGGATGTAGAGGTTTTGGAAAGGTTTTGCAGACGAGGTTCGTCAGAATGTTGCCTGTATAGACAGTATTAGCTAAAAGAAAAGGTTGGACAAATGTAGATTGTCACTCGAGCATCAAAGGCTGACGGCAACTGGATAGTAGCACGAGTGGCAATAGATAGGCAATAGACAATAGGTGCAGGAGAAGGCCATTCAGCCCATTGAACCAGCACCGCCATTCAATGTGATCATGGCTGATCATCCCCAATCAGTACCCCGTTCCTGCCTTCTCCCCATATCCCCTCACTCTGCTATCTTCAAGAGCCCCATCTAGCTCTCTCTTGCCTCCATCGCCCTCTGAGGCAGAGAATTCCACAGACTCACCACTCTCTGTGAGAAAAAGTGTTTCCTCGTCTCCGTTCTAAATGGCTTACTTATTCTTAAACTGTGGCCCCTGGTTCTGGACTCCCCCAGCATCAGGAACATGTTTCCTGCCTCTAGCGTGTCCAAACCCTTAACAATCTTATATGTTTCAATGAGATAGAAACATAGAAACATAGAAAAATAGGTTCAGCAGTAGGCCATTCGGCCCTTCGAGCCTGCACCGCCATTCAATGTGATCATGGCTGATCATCCAACTCAGTATCCTGTACCTGCCTTCTCGCCATACCCCCTGATCCCTTTAGCCACAAGTGCCACATCTAACGTCCTCTTAAATATGAACTGGCCTCAACTACCTTCTGTGGCAGAGAATTCCAGAGACTAACCACTCTCTGTGTAAAGAATGTCTTCCTCATCTCGGTCCTAAAGGAATTCCCCCTTATCCTTAGACTGTGACCCCTTGTTCTGGACACCCTCTCATCCTTCTAAACTCCAGAGTGTACAAGCCCAGCTGCTCCATTCTCTCAGCATATGACAGTCCCGCCATCCCGGGAATGGGGTAGACAGTCAGAACCTTTTCCCCCAAGGATAAAATATCAGAGGACAGCATAGTGGCACATCCGGTAGAGCTGCTGCCTCACAGCGCCAGAGACCCAGGTTCAATCCTGACCTCAGGTGTGTGTGGAGCTTGCACCTTCTCCCGTTGTCTCCCGATGCTCCAGTTTCCTCCCACACTCCAAAGATGTACAGGATTGTAGGTCAATTGACCTGTACAAATTGCCCCTAGTGTGGAGGGAGTTTAGTTTAGTTCAGTTCAGTTTAGCCTATGGTCACGTGTACCGAGGTACAGTGAAAAGCTTTAAGGGCCTGTCCTACAAGCATGCAACTCTATGCGATGAACGCGATCAAACTAGAAGCGGGGGCCGCGCAGAGGTCGGGTGATCCCCTGTACAGGGCCGTTCCCACCAGCATGCGCCTGCATGCGGCAAGCGCAACCAAACCGGCAGCAGGGGCTGCGCGGAGGTCGGGTGAGTGGCGCAACGCGGCGCAAAGTGAGGCGAACTTGGAGCGAAGTCTAAGGTAAGTTCGCCAGGACAGAGAGGGGCACACAGAGAGGGGCACAGAGGCACACACATACACAGGGCCACGGAGCCACACACACAGAGGGTCACGGAGGCACTTACAAATAGGTTCACGGAGGCACGATGTTGGGGCGGTGTGTAAATGTCGAGGCGACTGCGAGCCGACAAGCCGTTGCCGCGCGGAATTTTTGGACGTAGTCCGTTTTTCGGAGCCCCGCGCGGTCTCGGGACGAACTCGGGACGAACTCCGCACAATTCCGCGCGGTTCCGGCGATCGAAGTGGGACCGGCCCCACGACGCCGGACGGCTCAAGCGACCACGTTAGGTCGCGCTAATCGCATAGAGTTGCACGCTGGTGGGACAGGCCCTTTAGTTGCGTGCTAACCAGTCAGCGGAAAGACAATACACGATTACAATCGAGCCATTTACAGCCATATTACACATCGAGCCGCATCAGTGGACAGGGAAAGTGGGATAACATAGAACTAGTGTGAACATGTGACCGCTGGTCGGCGAAGACTCGGTGGGCAGAAGGGCCTGTAGCTCTAACACTAAACTCGAAACCAAACAGAGGGCAGAGGCTTAAAGTAAAAGGGGACGCGTGGAAAGGGGACGTGCCAAGCCCGTTTGTTTTTTGTGTGGAGAATGATAGGTGCCTGGCACTCATTAACAGGGTAGGTAAGCAGATATGGCAGCAGCACTTTAGAGGTCCCCACAGGCATGGAATGGAAGGAATGCAGACCTCGTCAGATAAGATTAGTTTAAATTGTCACCGTTGTCGGCGCAAACATCACGGGCACTAGTGGGAGAGTCTGGGACTGGAGGTCACAGCCGCAGAATTAAAGGACGTACCTTTAATGGGCCTGTCCCACCTACGAGATTTTTTTCGCCTGCACCCGTCATACTCGCAGCAGATCTCTGAAAATGTTCGACATGTTGAAAATCCAGCGGCGACCAGAACAAGGTACGACTCTTTGGGCGACTACTCACGACCACACAGGCTTCACCCCGCGACATGTCGCCTGTGTTGGCAATAGACAATAGACAATGGCGGTGCTGGCTCGAAGGGCCCAATGGCCTACACCTGCACCTATTGTCTACTGGTGCGGACTCAACATTGACATTAGACAATAGACAATAGGTGCAGGAGTAGGCCATTCGGCCCTTCGAGCCAGCACCGCCATTCAATGTGATCATGGCTGATCATCCACAATCAGTACCCCGTTCCTGCCTTCTCCCCATATCCCCTGACTCTGCTATCTTTAAGAGCCCTATCTAGCTCTCTCTTGAAAACATCCAGAGAACCGGTCTCCACCGCCCCCTGAGGCAAGAATTCCACAGACTCACAACTCTCTGTAGGAAAAAGTGTTTCCTCGTCTCCGTTCTAAATGGCTTACTCCTTATCCTTAAGCTGTGACCCCTTGTCCTGGACCTCCCCAACATCGGGAACAATCTTCCTGCATCTAGCCTGTCCAACCCCTTAAGAATTTTGTAAGTTTCTATAAGATCCCCCCTCAATCTTCTAAATTCCAGCGAGTACAAGCTGAGTTTAGAGATACAGCATTGTTAGAACGGCCCTTCGGCCCACCGAGTCCGCGCCGACTAGCGATCCCCGCACATTAACACTATCCTACACACACACACTAGGGACAATTTACACATCATCATCATCATCATCGGCGGTGACTCGAAACGAGTATGACTGTCCTCTCCTCTCCTCTCCATAGGGCCGTCTGCTTGTGGGTCTGCAGACGTCTGTAGAGGCCGATCGGTGATCCACACACTGTCGTGCAATGTGGGCAGTGGAGACTGGCGGTGGTTGGTAGTCGTACACCATACACATTTACACACACTCCACGCCAATGAACCTACAAACCTGAACATTTTTGGAGCGTGGGAGGAAACCGAAGATTTCGGAGGAAAAAAACCCACGCAGGTCACGGGGAGAACGTGCAAACTCCGTACAGACAGCACCCATAGTTGGGATGGAACCCGGGTCTCCGGCGCTGCATGCGCTGTGAGGCAGCAACTCTACCGCTGTGCCACCATGTCCACCCACTGTGAATCTGTGGAATTATTTTCCACAGGAGGCTGTGGAGGCCACAAGAACTTACAAAATTCTTAAGGGGTTGGACAAGCTAGATGCTGGAAGATTGTTCCCGATGTTGGGGAGGTCCAGAACAAGGGGTCACAGTCTAAGGATAAGGGGGAATTCCTTTAGGACCGAGATGAGGAAAACATTTTTCACACACAGAGTGGTGAGTCTCTGGAATTCTCTGCCACAGAAGGTAGTTGAGGCCAGTTCATTGGCTATATTTAAGAGGGCGTTAGATGTGGCCCTTGTGGCTAAAGGGATCAGGGGGTATGGAGAGAAGGCAGGTACGGGATACTGAGTTGGATGATCAGCCATGATCATATTGAATGGCGGTGCAGGCTCGAAGGGCCGAATGGCCTACTCCTGCACCTAATTTCTATGTTTCTATGTACTTACTTCTAATAAAAATATTTAACAAAAAAAAAAGAAAAAAGATCTTCTCATCTCGGTCCTAAAAGACTTCCCCCTTATCCTTAAACAGTGACCCCTTGTTCTGGAGTTCCCCAACATCTGGAACAATCTTCCTGCATCTAGCCTGTCCAACCCCTTAAGAATTTTGTAAGCCTCTATAAGATCCCCCCTCAATCTCCTAAATTCCAGCGAGTACAAGCCGAGTCTATCCAGTCTTTCTTCATATGGAAGTCCTGGCATCCCAGGAATGAGTCTGGTGAACCTTCTCTGTACTCCCTCTATGGCAAGAATGTCTTTCCTCAGATTAGGAAACTAAAACTGTACGCAATACTCCAGGTGTGGCCTTTTGCTATGAATGCCAACATACCATTCTCTTTCTTCACAGCCTGCTGCACCTGCATGCCTACTTTCAATGACTGGTGTACCATGACACCCAGGTCTCGTTGCATCTCCCCTTTTCCTAATCGGCCACCATTCAGATAATAATCTACCCTCCTGTTTTTACCACCAAAGTGGATAACCTCACATTTATCCACATTATACTGCATCTGCCATGCATTTTCCCACTCACCCAACCTATCCAAGTCACCTTGCAGCCTCCTAGCATCCTCCTCACAGTTAACACTGACCCCCAGCTTCGTGTCATCCGCAAACTTGGAGATGTTGCATTCAATTCCCTCATCCAGATCATTTATGTATATTGTAAATAGCTGGGGTCCCAGCACTGAGCCTTGCGGTTCCCCACTAGTCACTGCCTGCTATTCTGCAAATGACCCGTTTACTCCCACTCTTTGCTTCCTGTCTGCCAGCCAGTTCTCTATCCACATCAATACTGAACCCCCAATGCCGTGTGCTTTAAGTTTGTATACTAATCTCTTATGTGGGACCTTGTCGAAAGCCTTCTGAAAGTCTAGATATAACACATCCACTGCTTCTCCCCTCGAAAAATTCTATAAGATTCGTCAGACATGATTTACCTTTCGTAAATCCATGCTGACTTGGTCCAATGATTTCACCACTTTCCAAATGCGCTGCAATCCCATCTTTAATAACTGACTCTAGCAGTTTCCCCACTACCGATGTTAGACTAACTGGTCTGTAATTCCCCGTTTTCTCTCTCCCTCGTTTTTTAAAAAGTGGGGTTACATTAGCTACCCTCCAATCCTCAGGAACTACTCCAGAATCTAAAGAGTTTTGAAAAATTATCACTAATGCATCCACTATTTCTGTGGCTACTTCCTTAAGTACTCTGGGATGCAGCCTATCTGGCCCTGGGGATTAATCGGTCTTTAATCCATTCAATTTACCTAACACCACTTCCCGGCTAACCTGGATTTCACTCAGTTCCTCCATCTTATTTGACCCCCGTTCCACTGCTATTTCCGGCAGATTATTTATGTCTTCCTTAGAGAAGACAGAACCAAAGTAGTTATTCAATTGGTCTGCCATGTCCTTGTTCCCCATGATCAATTCACCTGTTTCTGACTGCAAGGGACCAACATTTGTTTTAACTGGTCTCTTTCTCTTCACATATCTATAAAAACTTTTGCAGTCAGTTTTTATGTTCCCTGCCAGTTTCCTTTCATAATCTATTTTCCCTTTCCTAATTAAACCCTTTGTCCTCCTCTGCTGGATTCTGAATTTCTCCCAGTCCTCCGGTAGGCTGCTTTTTCTGGCCAATTTGTATGCCTCATCTTTTGTCTTTATACTATCCCTGATTTCCCTTGTTATCCATGGATGCACCACCTTCCCTGATTTATTCTTTTGCCAAACTGGTATGAACAATTTTTATACTTCATCCATGCAGTCTTTAAATACCTTCCATTGCACATCCACTGTCAACCCTTTAAGAATCACCTGCCAGTCTATCTTGGCCAATTCACATCTCATACCTTCAAAGTTACCTTTGTTCAAGTTCAGAACCCTTGTTTCTGACTTAATTTTGTCACTCTCCATCCTAATGAAGAAATCAACCATATTATGGTCACTCTTGCCCAAGGGGCCACGCACAACAAGACTGCTAACTAACCCTTCCTCATTACTCAATACCCAGTCTAGAATAGCCTGCTCTCTTGTTGGTTCCTCCACATGTTGGCTGAGAAAACTATTCCGCATACATTCCAGGAAATCCTCTTCCTCAGCACCCCTGCCAATTTGATTCACCCAATCTACATGCAGATTGAAGTCACCCATTATAACCGTGTTACCCTTGTTGCATGCATTTCTAATTTCCTGTTTGATGCCATCCCCAACTCCAATACTACTGTTAGGTGGCCTGTACACAGTTCCCACTAGCGTTTTCTGCCCCTTAGAGTTTCGCAGCTCTACCCATATCGATTCCACATCCTCCACGCTAATGTCCTTCCTTTCTATTGCATTAATCTCCCCTCTCACCAGCAACGCTACCCCACCTCCTTTTCCTTTTCGTCTATCCCTCCTGAATATTGAATATCCCTGGATGTTCAGCTCCCAGCCTTGGTCATCCTGGAGCCATGTCTCCGTGATCCCAACTATAGCATAGTCATTAATCGCTATCTGCACCTTCAACTCATCCACCTTATTACGAATGCTCCTCGCATTGAGACACAAAGCCTTCAGGCTTGTTTTTACAACACTCTTACTCCTTATACAATTATGTTGACAAGTGGCCCCTTTCACATCGATCCCTATTACACTTGGCCATACTCTCCTATCCCTTTGTGAGCTTTCTTTCCCGTTAATTCTGGGGTCATTAACCATCCCTTTACTCTCTTTCCCTTTAACTCCATCCTCGACTATCCCATTTGACACCCCACCCCCTTATTCAGTTTAAAACCATCCGTGTAGCAGTGGCAAACCTGCCGGCCAGAATGCTGGTCCCCCACCTGTTAAGATGCAATCCGTCCCTTTTGTACAGTTCCCCCTTACTCCAAAACAGATCCCAGTGATCTAAGAATGTAAATCCCTGCCCCCTGCACCAGTTCCTCAGCCACACATTCAGGTCCCGTATCTCCCTGTTCCTGCTCTCGCCAGCATGAGGAACTGGAAGCAAACCGGAGATAACAACCCTGGAAGTCCTGCTTTTCAGCATTTTTCCGAGCTCTCTGAAGTCCCGCTGCAAAATATTCATCCCCTTCTTTCCAACATCATTTGTGCCAACATGCACGACCACTTCTGGCTGTTCACCTTCGCCCTTGAGGGTTGTCTGCACTCTGTCCATGACATCCTGGATCCTGGCACCAGGAAGGCAGCACACCATCCTCGAATCCAGTCTGTTGCCGCAAAAACCCCTGTCCGTACCTCTCACAATGGAGTCTCCAACTACAATGGCGTTGCCCGACTTTGACCTCTTTGCTTTAGGCTCAACGGCCCTTTTTGTTTTGCAAGCCAGTCCGCCGCTCAGTGAGATACCGTCTTCTGTCCCGGCAGCTTCCACGTGGGTGAACCTGTTCACAAGAGGTACAACACCCGGGGACCTTTGCATTCCGTGTTTTCCTCCCTCTCTCACCATCACCCACCTTCTCTCTTCTAGTGCCTTGGGTGTAACAATCTTACTGAAGGACTTGTCGAGGAACGACTCAGTTTCTCGGATGAACCTGAGGTCATCCACTTGTTTCTCCAGTTCCCCAACACGGTCCTTCAGGAGCTGTACCTGGATGCACTTCTCACATTTGTAGCAGCCAGAGGCACCAGCAGTGTCCTTGACCTCCCACATACTGCAAGCATCACACTGCATCATCTTGCTTGACATCTTCTTTTGCCTCGGTCTCTCCCTATCCAGTGTTCTGCGCAGCCTCCTCTCCGAAGACTCTCGAGCCAAAGACTCACACTTTACTCACAGGGCACTTCCCTCACTGCCGCTCCCCGAGAGCTGCCTTGCTTATATTGACTGTTCAATTGCCCAATTTACAAACCAAATTCCTCAGTTTTCAACTGTTTTCCCCCTCTGACTCACTGAGAACTCTCCTCCCACTTGGGCTAGAGCCAATCAGTGCTTTCTCCTGCTTCTCTTTGTTGCTGTTGCTTCAAACTCCACGGGAACACTGAGTCAAAGGTGACAAAAGCTACAAGGAAATGTAGAATGGTTCGTTGTTGGTTGAAAGGAAGGTGACAATGAGGCATAGAAACTGTAAAATGAATTAGGTGAACAGTTAAACTAGTCGGAGAACTGGGTGGGTGGGGGGGGAACGGAGAGAGAGGGAAAGCAAGGGTTACTTGAAATTAGTGAAGTCAATGTTCACACCGCTGGGGTGTAAGCTGCCCGAGCAAAATATGAGATGCTGTTCCTCCAATTTGCGCTGGGCCTCACTCTGACAGTGGAGGAGGCCCAGGACAGAAAGGTCAGTGTGGGAATGGGAGGGGGAGGTAAAGTGTTTAGTAACCGGGAGATCAGGTAGGCCAAGGTGGGCAGAGCGGAGGTGTTCAGCGATAATCAGCGACTGATCATTTTGCGGGTTGGTGCTCTTCATCAGACTGGTTGGAGTTAGGGTGCGGAGAAAACTGGAGAAGAGAGTTGTGTGAGGACAAAACCTGGCAAGTGATAGATTAGGGCATTTTGGATCAGGGCCTTCTTCATGCATGGCACCTATCCATGTTCCCCACAGATGCTGCCTGACCCGCTGAGTTACTCCAGCACTCTGTGAAACGTCACCTATCCATGTTCCCCACAGATGCTGCCTGACCCGCTGAGTTACTCCAGCACTCTGTGAAACGTCACCTATCCATGTTCTCCACAGATGCTGCCTGACCCGCTGAGTTACTCCAGCACTCTGTGAAACGTCACCTATCCATGTTCTCCACAGATGCTGCCTGACCCGCTGAGTTACTCCAGCACTCTGTGAAACGTCACCTATCCATGTTCTCCACAGATGCTGCCTGACCCGCTGAGTTACTCCAGCACTCTGTGAAACGTCACCTATCCATGTTCTCCACAGATGCTGCCTGACCCGCTGAGTTACTCCAGCACTCTGTGAAACGTCACCTATCCATGTTCCCCACAGATGCTGCCTGACCCGCTGAGTTACTCCAGCGCTCTGTGAAACGTCACCTATCCATGTTCTCCACAGATGCTGCCTGACCCGCTGAGTTACTCCAGTACTCTGTGTTCTCTACCTTTCCGGAGTCTCCGGATACGTTCAGGACATCCTTTGCAAAGACGTTGCCAGGACTTGATGGCCTGCGCTATGGAGAGAGGTTAGGTCTCCATTCCTTGGAGCGCAGGAGGATGAGGGGTGACCTTATAGAGGTGTACAAAATCATGAGGGGAATACATAAGGTAAACGTGTTTTATCCAGGTAAGGAGAATTAAAGGACATTGGGTTAAATGAGAGAGGAGGATTTGGTACCTACTTGCGGGGCAACCATTATGCACACAGAGGGTGGTGGGTGTATGGAACGAGCTGCCAGAGGAGGTAGTTGAAGCTAGTACTATAGCAGCATTTAAAAAAACATTAGGACAGGAAACGCTAGAGGCAGGAAACATGTTCCCGATGTTGGGGGAGTCTAGAACAAGGGGCCACATTTTAAGAATAATGGGTAAGCCATTTAGAACTGAGATGAGGAAACATTTTTTTTCACAGAGAGTGGTGAGTCTGTGGAATTCTCTGCCTCAGAGGGCGGTGGAGGCAGGTTCTCTGGATGCTTTCAACTGAGAGCTAGATAGGGCTCTTAAAAATAGCGGAGTCAGGGGATATGGGGAGCAGGCAGGAACGGGGTACTGATTGGGGATGATCAACCATGATCACATTGAATGGCGGTGCTGGCTCGAAGGGCCGAATGGCCTACTCCTGCACCTATTGTCTATTGAATAGAGTCCCAGCATGCTCAACCTCTCCCAATAACTCAGGCCCTCTAGTCCTGTCAAAATCCTTATTCCTGTACTGTATCACTCTATGGCTCTAGCTGCAAGAAGCTAATCTGAGGACAAATTGTATGTTAAGGACCTGTCCCACCTGGGCATCATTTGCACGTCACGCAGATGGAGCGCCGAGATTTTGTACATCCCATGATCCTGGGGTACAAATGATGTCGTGTAAATGATGCGCCCTAATCGTGGACTTAATATCGTGGAGCTCGCGGTCCATTTGTCAAGGATCGACCTCAAAGTTCCAACCGTGGGTGCTGGCCGACTTAACATCACGGAGACCGTAGTGGTCTGGTTAGAGACCGACTTCGGGAGCTCCAGGCCGCAGAAGCTTCGACTGCCCCGACGCGGGAGTTTCGACTGCCCCGACGCGGGAGTTTCGATCGCCCCGACGTGGGAGTTTCAATCGCCCCGACGTGGGAGTTTCGACTGCCCCGACGTGGGAGTTTCGATCGCCCCGACGTGGGAGTTTCAATTGCCCCGACATGGGAGTTTCGACTGCCCCGACGTGGGAGTTTCAATCGCCCCGACGTGGGAGTTTCAATCGCCACGACGCGGGATCTTCGACCGCCGGCTGCGAGAGTTTCGGCTGCCCCGACAGCGGGAGAATAAATAGGCTTTTTTGCCTTCCATCACATTGAGGAATGTGGGGAATCCACTGTGGTGGATGTTTACATTAATTTGTATATTTATTGTCCTTTCCTTTGTTCTTTTTCGAGCTGTCTTTTCACTTCTCACTTTTCCCCTCTTTCGCTTCTTTTTTAATTTTCAGGTTATAAGGATAAAAATGAAGCTGTACGATAATTGTATAATCTTAGATGCCGAATGTTTTATCTTTGTACAATTGCTTCCAATAAGAATAGATTTTTTTTAAAAAACTTTTAAAAACATTTTTTAAAAATTAATTTTATTAGATGCAATTGTACAGGGATAAGGCGATGGACGTAACAGTTATACAATTATTGCACATCTTAATTTGTAATATCAAATTACGGGTTGGTTGATGTGTGGGATTGGATATGAAGTAGGTCTATCATCACTTTTTGCTTTTCATTCTGTTTTTGTCTTTTTATTTCTTTTCTCGTATTTATTTTATTGCACCCTTTGGCTACACCAATTTGGTGGTCTAGGGCAGTGATTCCCAACCTGGGGCCATATGGCCCGAAAGGCGTCATGGCAAATTTCAGGGGGGCCACAGAAAAATTTGGGGATTTAGGGGGCCGCAGGTTCAATGAAGGGGGCCACTTATTTTCTGCTAATAATGTCAGGGGGGGGGCACAGAAAAATTAAAGTGCCCATGGGAGCCATGAACTAAAAAAGGTTTGGAACCACTGGTCCAGGGGTTCTATTCTTTGTACAATCACTTTCTCTCTCTCTCTTGCTTTTTCCCCTTTCTTCTTCTCATATTTAGCCAAAAATTAAACTTGAAGCTGTACAATAAATGTATTATGTCGCATGTTTGTACTTTTGCACGCTGCTTCTAATGAAAAAATTTTCATTATTACATACACCTCCCCCCCCTCATCCCTGGCATTGGATTTAAATTTGTGTCTAACATAGAAACATAGAAAATAGGTGCAGGAATAGGCCATTCGGCCCTTCGAGCCTGCACCGCCATTCAATGTGATCATGGCTGATCATCCAACTCAGTATCCCGTACCTGCCTTCTCTCCATACCCCCTGATTCCTTTAGCCACAAGGGCCACATCTAGCTCCCTCTTAAATATAGCCAATGAACTGGCCTCAACTACCCTCTGTGGCAGAGAATTCCACAGATTCACCACTCTCAGTGTGAAAAATGATTTTCTCATCTCAGTCCTAAAAGACTTCCCCCTTATCCTTAAACTGTGACCCCTTGTTCTGGACTTCCCCAACATCGGGAACAATCTTCCTGCATCTAGCCTGTCCAACCCCTTAAGAATATTGTATGTTTCTATAATATCGCCCCTCAATCTTCTAAATTCTAGCGAGTACAAGCCGAGTCTATCCAGTCTATCCATTCTGCTGTTGCAGAAATTCAGCGAAAGGCAACTTTTATGTAGTTGTGTGTCTCGTTGCCTTTGTTTTCGGATGGCGTTATGGTAATTTGCATATCACTGTACCTTAATTGGTACACGTGACAATAAAAGACCTTTGAAAAACATTTTCCTTTGAGTTGCTCCAGCATTTTGCGTCCATCCTTTGCATAATTCACCTGCTCATCAATCTACAGGAGAACGTTAAAGACTTTTACACTAGTGCGGGGTTAGAGCGTGTGAACCCACACCTTACCGCCATTTTACACGTGTTTCAACGGCACCATGGCAAATTCTTACAATACATTCCTGCAGACACGACATGTTGAAAATATTAGACTTGTCGTGGCAGAAAAAAACAGATCATTTTTCCAAGACATGGACACCATTCATTGATTTCTTACAAGGATAGTATGGTGCAACACAACTTTGGATTTAAATCTAATTACCGGAGGGTAAATTGGTCCAGCATGGAAACTTGCCTGAAACATGAACCCAGGATTGGATGAATAGTTACACTTTTTAATCTACGGACCTATCTCCAAAATTGTAATGTTGGTAAATTATCCTTTTTTTTTCTCCCTCTCTCCCCCCTTTCTTTCTATCTAGACAAATAGAAGCTGTGTTAATATGTAATTAATAAACGAGGACCCCAGCTATTTTGATAACTGGGATCCCTGCTACTAACAATATGTAATTGATAAACAAAGTGTGTTTTGACTACGATATGGACTTGTCATCACCCGCCGGGGGCCTTGACTTTAACATCGGGAGAGAAATGGAGAGCAGGGGAGAGACAATGACTTTGCCTTCCATCACAGTGAGGAGGAGATTCGCTGTGATGGATGTTTGTGTCAATTGTGTTGGTCGTGTGTCTTAGAAACATAGAAATTAGGTGCAGGAGTAGGCCATTCGGCCCTTTGAGCCTGCACCGCCCTTCAATATGATCATGGCTGATCATCCAACTCAGTATCCTGTACCTGCCTTTTCTCATAGAAACATAGAAGCATAGAAAATTAGGTGCAGGAGTAGGCCATTCGGCCCTTCGAGCCTGCACCGCCCTTCAATGTGATCATGGCTGATCATCCAACTCAGTATCCCGTACCTGCCTTCTCTCCATGCCCTCTGATCCCCTTAGCCACAAGGGCCACATCTAACTCCCTCTTAAATATAGCCAATGAACTGGCCTCAACTACCCTCTGTGGCAGAGAATTCCAGAGACCCACCACTCTCTGTGTGAAAAAAAGTCCTTCTCATCTCGGTCCTAAAGGATTTCTTGGTTCTTTTCTTGTTGTATGGCTGCAGAAACCAAGTTTCATTTGAACTTCATGTGTTGGGTGAGGTGGGTGGGGAGGGATGGGAGGCAGGTTTATCACCACTTTTTTCTCTCTTTCTCTTTTTGCCCATTTATTTAGTGTTTCTATTCCTCTCTTCTTTCTGTCATTTATTCACTCTTTGGCGACACCACTTTGGTAGCCTAGGAGATCTATCTTTGCACATCTCACTCTTTCTCTATCTTTCTTTTTCACCTTCCTTTTCCTCCAACTCCAAGCCAAAAAGTAAAAATTGAAGCTGTACAACTTTATATGCCGTTGAATATAGAAAATAGGTGCAGGAGTCGGCCATTCGGCCCTTCGAGCCTGCACCGCCATTCAATATGATCATGGCTGATCATCCAACTCAGTATCCCGTACCTGCCTTCTCTCCATACCCCCTGATCCCCTTAGCCACAAGGGCCACATCTAACTCCCTCTTAAATATAGCCAATGAACTGGCCTCAACTACCTTCTGTGGCAGAGAATTCCACAGATTCACCACTCTCTGTGTGAAAAATGTTTTCCTCATCTCGGTCCTAAATGAATTCTCCCTTATCCTTAGACTGTGACCCCTTGTTCTGGACTTCCCCAACACCGGGAACAATCTTCTTGCATCTAGCCTGTCCAACCTCTTAAGAATTTTGTAAGTTTCTATAAGATCCCCCTTCAATCTTCTAAATTCTAGCGAGTACAAGCCGAGTCTATCCAGTCTTTCTTCATATGGAAGTCCTGACATCAGTCTGGTGAACCATCTCTGTACCCCCTGTATGGCAGGAATGTCTTTCCTCAGATTAGGAGACCAAAACTGTACGCAATACTCCAGGTGTGGCCTCACCAAGACCCCGTACAACTGCAGTAGAACCTCCCTGCTCTGTACATCTGCTTCTAATAAGTACAAATATATATTTTTTAAATATATATATATATTCCTGCAGAGAGGGAATTTTAAAACAAACACCAAAGATGGACACAAAAAGCTGGGGTGACTCAGTGGGTCTGGCAGCTGCATCTCTGGAGAGAAGGAATGGGCGACGTTTCAAATTGAGACCCTTCTTCAGTCTGAGAGTTCTTCAGGGGACAGGGAGACACAGAGGCATGGAAGAGGTGTGAAAACACCAGATCAAAGGGGATCATGGCCTCCTCCATGGCCAGAGTGAGTCCCACCGCAAATTGGAGGAGCAGCACCTCATATTTCGCTTGGGCAGTTTACACCCCAGCGGTATGAACATTGACTTCTCCAATTTCAGGTAGTCCCTGCTTACTCCTCCCCTTCCCAGCTCTCCCACAGCCCACTGTCTCTGCCTCTTCCTTTCTTCTTCCCCCCCCCCCCCCACATCAGTCTGAAGAAGGGTCTCGACCCGAAACGTCGCCTATTCCTTCGCTCCTTCGATGCTGCCTCACCCGCTGAGTTCCTCCAGCATTTTTGACAACCTTCAATTTTTCCAGCATCTGCAGTTCTTTCTTAAAGATCAAAGGGGGCGATGATCAAGGAAGTATAAACTGTTTCTTTGGTCATTGTCTGCTTTGATCAGTCATTTTCACACCTTACCCTTCCATATCACCAGTTTCCCTCT